>JAQMYL010000012.1:21504006-21516069 GCA_030014365.1 Clarias pachynema
AAGAGTGGAGCTGCGATAAAATAATGAATAAAAAGAGTGAGACTACTATGGTAAAAATAAATAAATAATAATAAAATAAATAAAAAGTGCTACTGCTGTGAGTGCAGGTAGCTGGGGACACCGGCCCTCGCGGCCAAAAAACGGACCAGCCTACCGGGAATTCTCCCGGTCCTCCCGATTAGCCAATCCGGGCCTGGTTCCCAGGATGGGATTCACTGATTCACCAGTCACTTAACAGAATCTTAACAGAATTATGTAACAAACTAAAGCATAAAGTTTTATGTTAAGCTTTTCCCAATACTATTAATTTATAAGTAAATCTGATACTGAAAATTAAATCTGTACTATAACAGTGACAACTCACTTTATTTATTCTAAACACTATCTATAGTCCCATGTTAAGCATTTCCTATACAAATCCATTAGGCCAAAGAAAACAGTTTAGCATCAGTTCAATCTATCAAAATATTGTATGTAGAAACAATTAATTTACCCATAAATTATTGAACATACAGTCCACTGCCAAATACAACAATCTTCTAACACGACCACAAGGCAGAGTTTTACCTTAAGCATTTTTTCCCATGCAAACTTATTATAAAGAAACCATATGGCTGAAAGAACCAAAATTACAACTATGATGTAGAAACAGACTGATTGAAGCGATGCACCCATCATGCATAGATCCCACAGTACAAGCCTCTGGAAGCACTGTTATGTCCATCACAGGGTTCTGACCTTAACCTTACTGAAAGCCTTTGAGAGTAGCTGAAGAAAACTTCACAAAGTGGTTAGACTCTCAGGTCTTCAATACAATATTTATGATGAAGGCACTTTTTAATGCAATACTCCCAATTTATACAGGCTTGGGACTAGCACTAAGAGTGCACTTGTGCACCAGTGGCTGCATTTGGTGTCCTGATGGGAAACAACCCCAGGCCATAGTGATGAACACGCCAAATGCTAGCCACCCATCCACCAGGGAATCTCGTACCTCCTGACCTAGACTGCAAGATTAAAGGTTCCATAATTTACTACTTTTAATGATTTAACATAGGTTTAAGAGTTTCTCCGAAGTGTTTGTGTTAGTGCTGCAGCTAAATTACTTCTCATATAATGCATTTCTCCATAACTCAAACACCCTTTATTTTACTCCTCCTCTGAATGTTTTAGTGTCTATGTAAATGATCTGCTGCTGAGCCATGAGAACAGCAGAGCTGAGCAGCAAGGCAGGGGTAGAGTTCTTCTTATAGGAGGTTAAAATAAAATTTTTTTAATTCAATACAAAATGGAAAAAAAAATACAAAAAAGGGAATGTTTTTCTCATTTGCATAACAGATCTTGTTAAATAAGGATGAACTTTTTGCTGGTAATGACTTACTTGCCACAATTTCTTCTTCATGCTTTTCAGGTAAAATTGCAGTGGATTTATTCTGAACCATTGTCGGTAAAATAGCATGATAACGACAAGCAAAGTGTAAACAAATTGAAAGGTTGAAAGGAACACAATGGGTGTGAAAGAAAAGGAACAAAGAAATGGGCGCAGGCTTCCCACTAATTAATGTAAACATGTCTGTAGGGAGATCACGCAAGAGTCGCGAATGGCTTCACACTAGCATCTGTTAGGATTTGGTGCACAGTATACAGTAGGTGTTAAAGATGATCTATAAGTTATCAAAGACTGAGCATTGATTTTAAACTATTGGCAAGATCTTGTGACTCTTGTGGATATTTTACAGTGTAGAAACCAAAGAATTATAAACAAGTGATGCGTTTTCATTAAAAGGAAATATCTATAAACAAAGTAAAAGTTCAATAGAACATGCAGGACTTCTCGAAAAAAAAAAGACCTAAGTAGAAATTCTGTAGAACGTTAGAATCATAGTATAGAACAAACATCTTAAAGTAAACATTTCTATAATTTATTCAATAGATTTCTCTAGAAATTGAAGATTTTTTAAAAAACTTTGTTCCACAGATCACATAAAAGATGATAATCATTTCCATAGCAATGGAAGCGTGGAAGAAAAGGTCAAGTCGGTATGGGAAACCATAGACAAACGTCTGCCTGGCATACAACAGTCAACCTCCTCAAATCATTCCAGTGGCAGCAGGAGAAAACGCTTCCTGTCTTATCCACGGTTCGTGGAACTGATGGTCACCGCAGACGCCAAGATGGTGCGGCACCACGGACGCAATCTGGAACACTACATTCTAACAATCATGTCAGTAGTAAGTAAGATGCTTTTTTTAAAAACTATATTTTACTTTTTCAAACTGTATTTTACTTAGATTACTAGATTTTAAGGATAATCAAAAAATAACTCTGTAGTTGTTTTTGTCATTATTGGAATGTTTTTTATCTGCTGGTTAACTGGTGCTGGTACTAGTGCTTTCAGTTCTTTGTGCTTATTGAGTTAGTTGTATACATGATGTGCAAGCTCAGTAACAGTAGTTTCATAAATATGAATTTCCATGCAGTATAAATGTATTCTTCTGACATCAGAAATGGTGGACTAAAGATAGAAATGCTTCTACTTTAAAGCAACTAATTTGGCAAAATCCCAAAGTAGATAAGAAAAAACCTCAATAGTGGCAGCCAGAGGGGATCCTGTCATGTCCTGTTGTGGAGTGTCTGTCTGGTGGATAGGGATCTTAAATTGGGTTTTTAAGCTTGCTGATGATGTCATTATGGCATGTTTGCTGTCTGATAACAGTCTGGAACTACCCCAACCTATCAGTGACTGATGTATATCCTGGGGGTCCCCTTTTGTCTCTTCTTCCTTTACATTTAGACTCACCCTCCTCTTTTCCCCGCTCTTCTATTTGCAGTAATTCATTTAAGATCTTTTAAGGTGTTGTGGTTTTGCCTCAAGCCTGTGACATGGAGAAGACTAATGAGTTCCTGTCAGACTACCATCAGGGCCAGCACACACACACACTAATTTGGGGAATTGTCTTTTACAGTGCCGTTTAATTTTACAGGGTCTAGATTTTTATGTCAAAGTCGGTTGTAAGACTTAGCCTTAGCCTCTGGAGGTTTGGTCTGATGTAAATCTCGCTCTGCTATTTATGTTGTTACAATTATGGTTGAGCATCTATTTTCTTTTTTTCTTCTCATTTCAGGTAGCTGCTGTTTACAAAGATCCCAGTGTTGGAAACCTCATTAATATCATGATTGTTAAACTGATCATTATTCACAATGAGCAGGTAGATGACACCTTTCACATTTCAACAGCTTCCTATGAAAGATGTGCCTATTAATTAAGATAACAGACCGCCAAATATCCTAGTTTTTCAGCAGCGTGATTTTTCTGTGAGTAATGTTTAATCAAGATTAATTGCATATATTTCTAAATTGTTTTAGGAAGGCCCAAATGTCAACCGCTATGCTGCTGCAACGCTACACAACTTTTGTGTGTGGCAACACAGTCAAAATATTCTGGATGACAGTCATCCTTCTCATCATGACACTGCTCTGCTTATCACCAGGTGTGTTATATTTTTTAGTTTTCTACTAAGGTTTGTACATTGATTGTCTATGAAAATGCTAATGCGTGACAATCGTGTGTGGGTGTCTTAAAGACCATAGATAATAATGACTACATGTCGATATACAGTATGGAGGTCAGCTATATATTTATGTGTACAGTGCCAAAGTCTTGAGTCACCCCTGATTTCTGAATATTTTGCTCCCAAAGAGACAGAATTTCTTGTATTTTTAATGTAATCTTAAGGAATAGTTTTCCAGGCTTCTTGATTTTTCCTGAACATTCAGCCCATTTCCTGTACCTGAGCAGTTTCCGAGGAATGATTTTGTTTGTTAAACCACACAGTGACCAATGAATCATCCAAGCATAAAAAAACAAAAAAAACAATCTAACTTAAGGCATGAACCAGACAGAGCCAGGTGCTGATGATAACAGATGATCAGGCCGGTGATTCGTATACTGGTGATGCTGAGTGGTAGGAGTGGACAAGAGGGGAAATCTGGTTGCTGCTGAGGTTATTATATAAGTAACCAATTTTTAAATTGTATCTATGGAAACTTTGCAGCCTTTCATTGTAAAGCATTTGTTCCCATTTTTTTTATTTAATCCACATAATTTAAGTTTATTTAATCTGAAGGAATGAGGGGTAGCTCAAGACTTTTGCACAGACTGCTATATTTACGCTGAATTTGTCAACCCGAAGCTAACTCAACAGTATTTTTGGAAGGATTTTTAAGTCATATTATTAAATCTTATTAATGTTTAAATGTATTAATGCTTCCCAACTAGCTAACATCAACTAGAATTTATGAGAGCATTTTAAGTCATGATCATAAAAGATCACAAAAATTTTATGTTCATCTTAAGTAAGTAGTTGTTCCATATTTCTGACTAATATAACCCTAGACATCTTTTTCTTT
Organism: Clarias pachynema; assembly: GCA_030014365.1. Classification (NCBI taxonomy): domain Eukaryota; kingdom Metazoa; phylum Chordata; class Actinopteri; order Siluriformes; family Clariidae; genus Clarias; species Clarias pachynema. Next base: position 21,508,418 of record JAQMYL010000012.1, read on the forward strand.
TTTTTTTTAATACAGGGAGGATATCTGCCGGGAAAAAGACAAGTGTGACACATTAGGTAAAATTCATCCTTTTTTATTATAAACATTTGACCTTATGTATATATGATGTCCATAGTAAGACAATTGCGCAATATTTCACTAATGCACAAAACTTAATACATTATGAGAATGTTGGCCATTCCCACAGTATCAACTGTTTGAACATGTTGCTTGACTGTGACAGCACATGCCATGTCTCCTATGAACGGCCTACACATTAGCCATCAAATGTTACAATGTGTTCATCAATCACTTATAATGTACATTCAACTTATTCTGACCAACATGAATTGTTTACAAACAATTTGACTATGGAGTACCGACGGCATTTCACAATTTAACACATTTTTTTAAAACATGGAAGCACAGAAGGAAAATCGAATTTTTTTTAACCTGCACCGGACTACGATTGGTGTTTACTGCATGAACAGTATGCAGTCATGAATAAAGAATTTTCAGCATTTCTACCACTTAGGCGAAATTTAAGTATGTTTATAATATATAATATATACAGTACAATTTAAATGCCATTTAACTTTGAAAGCTATAGGTTGTAACCTTGCACAGTTTTACAATCGTCACATCTAAGTGTTGACATGAGTTTCTCACAGCACGATAGTAAATTAATTACTCTTTAGATACACTGACAGCTGGTAAGAATCACTGAGATTTAAAGACTGTGTCAGTCATAACCTTGTATACATATCGGTGACCTTGTCCAGGAATACCTTGAGCCAACAGCTACACCCATGAAAAAAAAAAAAAAAAAAAACTTTAGATGCACTGAATGTGGAAAGTTAACTTTATATAATAATTTGTCTGACTTTGATCTATGGGTAGCTGTGTGTGGTTGGAGCAGCTGTGTTGGTCTTCCTGGCTCATTGCCAGGCATGAGATGTACAAATGGCAATACAATGATGATTATGTGAAAGTGGAGTATAACATATAATGAGCCTTTCTCCATGAGAACAGGTGTGTAGGTCAATGTCAGTTATCTTTCACTCATGTAAATATCTTCAAGCTAAAGGTGAAAATAGTGGGATATAGTGTAACATGGTGGTTATGGTTGTCCTGTTTTGATTATGTGTTTGCATGTGTTTCTTTTACAATTAGGCCTGGCAGAGCTGGGTACAATGTGCGACCCATACCGGAGCTGCTCCATCAGTGAAGAGAATGGTCTGAGCTCCTCCTTCACCATTGCCCATGAGTTGGGCCATGTGTAAGTTTCGGCCCCCGGAGGGAACTGCCTAGCTGAAAGTGCTCCCTTATATCATACAAAAGCCCTCTTATCCTTTCTCACAGGGGCATACACAGGTGCAAAGCATAATAAAACCACTGCATGTTTAATAACAGGCCAGTCTTAATACCCCCTCTGTACTCTGACCTCTCTTCTTTCCTACTGCACCCAGCATGGTTCAACCCATAAGATTAAGCAGTTTTCATCCAAAGGGTACAGAGAAGTGTTAAGAGAAAATTCTTAAATATCGATATGAGATACATTTCTGTTGTTGCATGCTTTGTTTCTGATCTAACTTATATGACAAAATGCAACCGTCCTTTATACCGGGTGCAATTATGTTTTTCAAGAAGTTAAAAAAAATGGAAGTTCAAAAGAAGTTCGTAAACTGATGTATCAGTGTCATTGTATGGGATCCCTGGAGCAGAGAGGATTAGGGTACTTCACATATGCAGTGTTTTAAAAGTTTGAAGGATCGCACTGAAACTAGTCAGAGACCTTTTGGACGAGTTGAGCTCATCACAGTTCAATAGTTGAATTTGAGTGAGAAAGTCATTTGAACATGAAACAACCTAGTGACTATAAGAGAACCAAGGATGCATTGGTGAATTATGACTTCCAGTTGTATTTTTTTGTAGTTACCAGTAGGGGTTTCTTGGCAGTGATGGGATTTGCACCAGTAATTTTTGTAACACTAACCATTAAGCCATCACTACTCACTGGTTTATGTATTCTTGATAAATTACCCGGGAGTCCTTACACTTACTGTAAGTCAAAATTCAACAGAAAATAAGGCTACTGTTGAAAAATTGTAATAACGCTAGTACAGCCTTTTTACATGTGAAAACATTTGTCAGTATTATATGAGACCTGCTTATTAACACTAACCAGTGGGTTCTTTTAAGTGCAACACTGCCTGTCTCCTCTGAAACTGGCGTATGCCCTCAGCATTCACCGATCTCATCGTCATGACCATAGCTGATGAATTAATATTATACAGAAAATATCAATAATATTATTGATCCTCCATTGTAGTTTTTTCTTTGTCTTTACTGGTGAATCACAATTGAACTAGGTATCTACAGTACTGTATTATACTGTGTAGATATGCAAGCGTAAATCAGTACAGAAGTAATATTACTAAGCAAGGGGCTCACCATTCTTAAGCACAATACTATGCTATACATTGAAGGGCTGAAAGTAAGAGATTCTGTATTTTTTTAAAAACAAGGGCTGATTTTCAAAATGAAAAATTGACTGAGAGGCGACATTATGGAATAATACCAAAACATCTACAGTTAATATTAAGTCTATTAGAGTACCTCATATTTCAGTACTGAGTTGAAAAGAGCACTACATGTCACTGCATACCATGTAATTACCATGTGTCGAATGTGTTGTCATGACATAGACCTTCTGTGGGGTCTGTTTTCACAACATGCAGCTATCACCACATGTGTGAATGTATGGTTTGTAGCTTATGAATAAAGCCATTGTGGACACATGACTGGCTCCTAACATATGACTCAATCACTTAAATGTTGTTATGCCTAATTCGCCCCACTCTTAGAGTGACTAGAAATGGCAGAAATCCCCTCCTTTTTAGAGTTGATAGATGGAGCAAATTCCAGCAGCACCATTCAGAGCCCTGTCACTGACCTTTTCCTTTGTTCTTCTGTCCTGTTCTGTTCTGTTGTGACAACCGGACATGTTCACTGCCAGTCAGCAGGTTATGGACACAATATATATTAAAATTTCTTTGTTAACATTCAAGAAACTGAAGTGAAGAACAGTAACGTAGAGCCTTACAGAAAGAGACATTCAGAGAACAAGGACACCTGTCTGTAATAAAACACTAATCTAATTTAGACTCAGTTTAGACTCTGATGTCCAGATGTTTTTGAGCTGATTGTACCTGTTCCCAGACATATTTAGGCTACTTTTTTTTTTTTTAACTAAGTAAAGGTTTGGGGCCCAAATTTGTGACAGCCTATAGAAGGTTCATAAATCATAATGATCTTTGGCAGGTGTCCCAAAACTTCTGGCCACATAGTGCACACTTAATTTATCTTTTAAAACTGTAAAAATGGAAATAAAAAAACATTTTATGAAGTACCAGCAATAGATCATAATGAGGCATATTAGGTGTGACAATAAAAAGTACTGCAATAAATGATCCATTTTATCGATACATTCTGATTCAGCTATGCACAGATGTGCTCGATCAGAGTGGAATTTCTGTTATTTAGAAAAAAAGTATTTCTGTCCACACATGTGCTGCAGTGTAGATGTGTGTATGGCTGAATGCTTTTTATCAAGTATAAAGTGAATTGAAGACTAAATGACACTGATCCATGATATTCCCCCATTGTTTGCAAAAGAATTACTTAAACATTTCCTGACATTGTGAAAGAACTAGAATATTAATATGCCTTTCATCACTACAGCAAGATTGTTTCTTGCCTGCACATGAAACTCTGCCATACACACAATGTTACCGTAAATTTCACCGTTTTTTTATAACCTCTTTTTTTTTTTCAAATTGAAATCGATGTATGTTACTCGGCATGACTGTTATCCTGATGGCACTAATATTTCCAACTGAGAATATTTACGAATATACGATAACGAGTGGGAGAGTTGTAACAAATATAAATGTTTTACATTTATTGTTCGCTTATGACAAAGCACATGATATATGATTGTGTCTATGACATTGTCAGTAAGTGTATTTTTATGTTTTTGAGTGTGTAAGCTCTACACAACTGTGTATAGTACATCAAAAGGGACCTTGATTAGGAGAGAACCCAGTATGTGCATGGGTGTGTGTATGTGTGTGTGTGTGTGGGGGGGTGTCTGTGTCTCTTTGAGGTATTACAGCTGCACAGTGTCTGCGCTAAAACTCTTTCCAAGCATTAAAACATCTGCTGCATAAAACAGATTAATTTAATTTTAGTTCATTGTCCTTTAAATTTGTAATGAGCCTTTCAGATTGTGTGTAATAATAATTTGGGCCTGACATAGAAATGGCTCTACTAGTATACATTTTATATTTGAATACTGGGTATTTTCACAGAAAAAAAAGACAAAAATCTGAAAAAAATATAGTACTGTAGTACTTTATAGTATAGACACATATAGTTTTGTGGTAGTTCAAGGTAAAATAATATGCTAAAGAAATACTAAATCTGGTGTCTGTAACGTGCCATACAGTAGCAAAAGCTGATATTGTGATGTCTTAAAAAAGGGGGCTTGTCGTACTGTGAATTTCTCACAAGCCGATGTAGTACAAATTAGTGAAAAAAGGTTTATGCTGGCTGTGATATAAAGGTACCAGAACACCCAATGCATCACAGCTTGCTGTGTATGGCACTTATTATGCAAGGAGTTCAAGGTTGTTGATCCAGCCTTCAAATTCCCCAGATATCAATCTGACCCAGCATCCATGGGATGCGCAGAGCAACCAAGTCTGATCTACGGAGACCTGACCCCACAACCCACTGCGCCCAGCTTAAGTCTTGGTGCCAGACAACACAGCACACCCTTAGGGGTCAGTACAAGGGGAACTTACAAATATTGGGCATAAGGTTTTTATGCTTTAATGTTATGGCTGATCGGTGTAATTGTGAAAAGTCTTTCTACAAAACAGTGGCCAACTTCCTTAAACTTTCCCAAATTAGAGAATGGGTCATGCTAAACCAAAAATATATTACCTATATATAATTCATATAAACCAACACCAGTGTATTACTATTTCTGTAACAACTTAATATATGTCTCAGAGGTTTCTCAGAAAGTGCATCAGCTGAAAACATGCATCAGCTGAAATACCTCTTAGATAATTAATTTCAAAATTCCTGTTTCACCCCTCCTCCAACATTATATTTCAATGTCTAGGCACATGAGCTACTGCTGAGCCATACCCCTCAGAGCTGATCACAACTGGGATAAGGGCAAAGTTGTGTCTCCCTTATGTGAGGTCACATTAGGGGAAAAACATACTTTCCTTTTTTAAAGCCTTGGCCAATGCAAAAATGGAAAAAGTTTCTTGATTGTACAAACACAGTAGAAACCAACTCATTTGAATGTCTAAACATAGCTAAAATGGGAGATTTGCATATTACAGTAGGTGACCCTTAAGCTTTATTCTCCAACCTTCCTGTCTATTCTGATGTCAGTATTGTTCACTTTCCTCCATTATTGCTTTGTGTGTTTCAGCTTCAACATGCCTCATGACAATCACCCAAAGTGCCGGGAAGCAGGAATGAAAAATCAGTATCACGTCATGGCCCCAACTCTGAACTATGACACCAGCCCATGGTCCTGGTCCAAGTGCAGCCAAAAGTACATCACAGAGTTTTTAGAGTAGGTGTCCTTTTTACCTGCTCTGCTTAATAACTCTCTCAAACTGTTGTGTGCATACATTCCATTTTAATAGTTTCGCTGCTTTAGTTTCACAATGCCAAGATGTTTATGGTCCATATTGTTTGGGATTAACCTGAAATCTCATTGGAAGTGCATCTCTCTCTCTCTCTCCCTCTCTCTTACAATATTGAGTAAATGCTGTTTGCCACACTTATTCCATCTTGTTTTAGCTTTATTTTGTTTTAGGAATGTTTACTAGTTCAAAAAAAGAGGATCAATCACAATCCTCTTGTTTGAGCTACTCTACCCCACACCTCTCTGTCCTTTTCCTATCTTCCTTTATTTGTCATTGTCTTCTTTTCTATTTCTCTCCTCTCTCTGAAATGCTGGACAAACAGTCATTTAGTCGTCAGCATGCTTTGTCCCTCAGCAACGGTGTCCCAGGGCAACGGTCCATTCAGGGCTTCCAAAGTGGAGCAGCAAGCAGTGGCCCCAGTTGAAGGGTTTCCCTTTAAGATGGGAAATGTCAGTTAAAATTAGATTCCTGCTGCATACGACTCTTTGATCTGCTCTCCAACGCAAAACCCGTCTGCAGCTCTTCACAAAAGATGGTCTTGTTGATGAGGGCTCGCTCGTTGCAGTGAAGGTTGAGGATGCATGGTGAACTTTCCGCTCAACACAATCTGCTGCTTTCTGTTCTTACCCTTCACAAAAAAAAGAAAAAACTTCGGACAAAATGCACAACGGCATGGAAAGGACAAGGGGGTGCTTTTCTGTATGGGTCATAAAGGGACCCGTGGGTGATTTTTCTGTCGAATTCTCACTTATAATGGAAAAATCAAAATGTCAGTAGTAGGAAGGTTGATGAAGTTTTTTTCTGTGCTATGTCTCAGAAAAAAAATTGATTTGCCTAACAATGATGGTATTTTATAAACAATGAGCTGAGAGCTGGATTGGCATAGGGCTTATGTGTTGGTGGGAATGATGGAAAGCAAAGCCTGCTGCTTCTGCACTCAACCAGGGCAACAAAACACAGCATTGATCAGTACTGCACTTCGCAAGAGGCAATGTGCTTAAGTACGACAGTGTTTTGACTGCCCATTCTCCTTCAAGAGCTCTCTAGCCCTTAACACTCTCCTGTCAGCAGACAAAAGAATGCACACATGAAGGAACGCACACACACAAAGACACGTACTCCCACAGCCTGGCAAAGAAAGACAAACACACACACACTATACATGCACACACATTCAAGGAACACATCTAAACACTTAAGGATGAAGAATAGACCTTTTTCAGCTTCGGTTTATGTATGGAATTAATTAAATCTCTACAGTTGTAAGTAAAAGTCAGAAAAGCAGCCTCACTTTTTTATTCAATTATTCTTCAGGAAGAATAGCACCATTTTAGATTTTTTTACTCCTAAGTCCAAATGAAAACCCCTTTCATTATTTATTGCTATAAAGTTATTGATGTACACACTGCTATTGAATCCACATAATTTCTTCCAAATGGCTGTCCCCTGCAGCTTGCAGCAAACTTGGAGGATTAAGCAGGCACTTGGACTCATGTGCAGTAATTAATCAGTTGACTGGTCTGAAAACTCTTTTATTTGTACACCATCTTCAGTGTCAGGCCAATTAGCCCCATTTGTGAGCCATTAATCTTCCCTTTTAGAGTGCCAGTAAGAGAAATGGCCAATACTGTACAGTTGCCTGATGATTGAGTTCTCAGAGAATAGCAGAACCAGGCCAAAAATATCAAATGTCATATACAAAACTGTCTTCATTCCTGTGCCTAAAAATGAATGATAAATTGTGAATTCAGTTTCTGTTGTGTTAATGTTCAAGACAAAAGGGACTGATGAAATTTCTCGTGAAAGACGGTGTAAAACTGATTAACATTTACAGGAGACTTTAAGCACAATACGGTGATGTCGCCGTCACCCTTGGCTTGCTCATCAGAGACATTTCATTCATCATTCATTCATCTCATTATTACCTATACACAT
>JAQMYL010000012.1:21516169-21533417 GCA_030014365.1 Clarias pachynema
TATTTAGTTATTTTTTCAAAAATGTAATCCGTTATTCAGACAATTTATGTAATCCATGAGCCAGACAGCAGTCATTCACAATCCGTTATTGTGTGTGTGAAAGTCGTCCTACAAGCCCCGCCCCCGATAGCTCGTAGTAGTTAACAGAGTGATGATGGTAGAATAATTATAAACGTCTTGACTAAAACAACATGCATGAGGGGAATCACAAAGGAGTTTTCATTTTCTGCAATGAAAAAGTACTCTAACGACAGTAGTTACTTTTATCAGAAAGTAACGCTGTAATGTAACTGATTACTTTTTAAAGACACTAATTTTGTAATGTACAGTAATTAGTTACTTTAAAAAGTAAGGTCCCCCAACACGGCTCTTAAAGCATAAAATAAAGTATCAGTAAAATATTTAAATGGGGCAAACATTTTAGAGTAGGAAATGTTTTAAAATAGGTAACGTTTTAAAAGCCGTAAATCCGTGAATGACAATCCCAGATGAGGTGGCTTGGAGCCTAGTGCAATCGTTCCCATTAACATTCAATGAGTGGAATGCTTGAACCTTGAAAATCGTTTGATAATTTGTCACCATCGTGCAGAAGAAATGCATCTGTCTGTGGAAACTGTACGCACAATCATTCACAAACACCACTTTCACACTACAGGAACCTCGTCTGGGAGTAATTGCCACATGCTCTGTACCATCCTTACATTGTTCCAAGCCATTTACACATGTTTGGGTCATTAACGGAGTCCTTGAGAGGCCAGTGTTTTAGACATGAAGCAGGTTCTGGCAAATACTGAGAAAGCTTTTTACCTTGATGGTATCCAAGCTCTAGTGAAACGATGGGATAAATGCATTAGAGTAGCAGTGGATTGAATATATAAAATGTAGAAGGTAGTATTTACCTCCCAAATATGTGTTCTGTTATTCTGCACAGACAAATTTTGATTTGACTTGAACACCCCAAATATTGTATACTATGCATGATGTACGACTATTAATTATTCTTATGTCATGTAACAAAAGACATACCGCCGTAGTCTACTTTTTTTCAGCATGCACACTCCTTACAGAAACTGTATACTGTAAGTAACTACAAGTAATTTTATTAAATAAACTGATTTTAGAGGTTTCCGTTGAATCATTACCAGCTGTGGATGTATCTGTGACAGGTCTTCTCTTCATAGATTTCCTGCATAAAAACCCAAATATAAGTTTTGTGAGTTCTATAAATTATTTTTATACAGCAGTCATGCTGTTTGTAATGAGCGCTATAACATCCTAATATTTGATGTACTGAAGTCCTAGTGCTGAGCATCTCTGGATTGCCTGTACGAGTCCGTATTCCTGGTGGGAGATACATTTTCTCATCCTCTGTGTTTTTTTGTCTCAGCAGATGAATTCTCTTAAACACACCAACTACCTTTAAGCACTTTTTTTTTCACTGATAACAAAGGTGCCTCTGACCGTTTTGTGGGTCTGAAGAGCTCCAGTGCAGTGAGAGAGGATAAGCTGAGGTAATGAGAAGGCTCGGGGGATCAGCTGAGGCTGGATAAAACAGGTGTTTAGTCCCCTTTTAGTGAACAAATTGCACAAGCAGCGTCAAACGTGTCTCATAATTGCATATCGGACTACTATTGTGGTGCTTCATTTCCTTTTTCTCTGTTAGTAAAGTTTGACAGAGAGAGCAGGATCACAAAGCAGACCCTTTCCAGGGACGTTTACTGTATTTTACTGAACGACTCTTTAATACAGAGCACTGAAAGACCCATTCAGGGTGTGAATCCCATAGTTGAGTGCAGTGCACTGGTGAACATGTTTTAAACAGCTGTTCTTTTGTGACTTTCCTGTGTTCAAAGGTTGGGTGTGGTGAACAGGCTGTATATCACTAGAAAGTAAGCTGTCATGCAGGATCAATGTAATGAAATTAGATTTTTGGCAGGTGTGTACGCGTCTCTAAGTCCCTGCATTTTGCACATTGTGAAGAAGAAGACTGAGGTACTGTTAGAGTGGGGTTTTTCTAATAGAGACATTTTAATGGTTAGAGCAGGTAGCAAAGCGTACCACCCAAAGTGTATTTCAAGGTTTTGTTACGATTAGCTTCTGGAAATCAATTGAGAAGCTCTACCACAGTGACTAACACAGTTTTCCCACTGAACATAAAGATAAGTAGTGCATACATACTGATGCTTTCCTGTGTTTTTTTTTCCTGCCAGTACTGGTTATGGGGAATGTTTGTTGGATGAGCCAGTTGGCAGATCCTACGAGCTCCCTGTCAAGCTCCCGGGTCAAATCTACAACGCTAATCGACAGTGCGAACTCATGTTTGGACCAGGCTCCCAAGTCTGCCCGTTCATGGTAAGCCTTTAAATTTTAACATGTCTGAGAGACTTTATCAAAGATGATTAATGCAGAAGTCCAAATAACAATTATGCATAACAACAAAAATAGTAACATCATAAGAGGATATCGCATTATTTTTGGGAGAAGTAGTCTCTTCAGGCAGCAGGATTTCAAAATAAGGTAAATGCTGTCCATATGGGCATCATATAAACTTCTATAGATTTCCGCATTACATCATTGCCTTCAGGGGTTTTCATACTGTTTGAAAAATACCGTCCCCAACCCGTAGTAATAAATGTGCTTTTTTATGCTGTCGCCATAAGGTCATGGTTATTCTTTGAGTCTGATGGAATTGGAAGGTGTTTTTTTTTTTTTTACTATTGTATCTCCTATAATTTGCACAGGCTACAAATTTAGCTGAAGTCCTAGATATTAATATTTGTTATAAAATACTGAGTGGTTGCACTGGACTCAACACAAATTAGAGCAAATCATCATGTGGTTTATAAGAAAATGATGTCACCGGAGTAAGTTTTTGCCCATGTATTAAAAGGATTATTAAATATTTTAAATACTGAAGCAAATGTTGCAAAAATGTTGCATTCATTGCATGCTATTATTGAGTTCTGCATTGTTTTTGTAATTCTTTCCCACTTACAGAGACAGTGTAAAAGGCTCTGGTGCACCAGCGCTGAAGGGGACCATAAAGGATGCCGAACACAACACATGCCCTTGGCTGATGGAACCGAGTGTGGACATGGGATGGTGAGTTTTTCTGCCTAATATTTAGTTTGCTGCTATTTTTGTCTGGCAGTCACTGGTGCATTGCTTGGAAATGTCAACACGTTAGACAAATGTAATATGAGCTGTCCACGGTATTTGGCCTTGAAACACATTTCATGCTTAGTGATTAAAGACCCATTTATAAATGCTTGTGCAACGTACTGTAGATAAGGTCTCCATATTGTTTCATGCATAATAATCAGCAAAAGCATTAAATCCTGAGCAAGTTTACAATTTTTTTAGAAATGTAAAAATGGGAAAGAATGACTTTGTGGTAGCCACCTGGTGTTAAAATAACAGTAAATGACTCTTTGTAGTTAAATAAAGTCATCCATCTTGTGTGTCGTGTTACATTAGCAGTCTACACTCACAGCAAGGCTTTTCTTGTTTTCCTCCACCTCTGTGATGTTATGCTAATCAGCCACATTTTGTGTCATGCAATCGCCACAAAAGGAGTAATTGGGGAGCGCAGAGTGTTTGAAACAGGATGCCATACAGCTCTCAGTCAAGTTACCTTCTTCTGAACTCATGACCCTCAAATCTCTTTAAGATGTGGGTAAGTGGGTCACTGGTCAGGGAGCTCTGGGCTCAGACTTGATTTCAGACAAAAGACCCACATTGCTGATTCAGGTTCAGTAAAAAGAGAGCTGTGGAAAAAGTCCCTATTCCTTCTACATATTATTTTCCTCTATAAAAGAAAGCTTCAAAAACCTTGGGTATAAACATGTTCCCAGTAACAAGGGCAATCCCAGTGTCGTACCACAGAGAGGTGGGAGCATTACTACACTCGAGGGCAAAAAAGTTAACCTGGAATGGGTGGCACATTAATCCAACCAAAACAACCACTGTGTCAATGTCATGGGATTTTCATGTACTTGGAAATCCTTCACTTGTTTTCATTAACTGCTGCACAAGAGTATGTGCTGATTTGAACCGTTTGTTGATTTTCTCTGCTTTGTTGCTATGAGGACCCAAATTGGTTGATTAAAACCACAGGGGCATAAAGGAGTTAGTGTTAAACTTGATATCTGTTTACATTATTGAAATGAGACACTAGAATGGTGTTGTGGTGTTAGAATCATATTTATTAAATCTTTAACATTTGACAGCCTGTAATGACTTACCACAGTTTAATCTGTCTAAAAAGACAAGACTGTTCTTTGAACATAGTGTCTTGATTGTTTTGGTTGCTTTGTTTAGTCAGGATCAGTACAGTGGGTTGCTAGTAAGAGCTTCATAAAGCATCTTCTTTTCTTCTGTTTTTAAGAGTCATGGCACCTGCACCTTTGTTTGTGGTGCTGAGGGTTTGGTGTCATCTCCATGCTGAGCACTTTGAAGTGGAGGGAGTTGAAAGAGTAGGGGCTCTCGGTCTCAGCTCACCTGTCTCTTTAGTGTGCTTTTATGTGGGGAAGAAGTCAGGGAGGCCACTTAAAATTCACCCTCTTATTCATTCTTAGTCACTCTAGACATCCAAATGACAAAATCACTCAGCTGAAACCAATGTTGCTCATTTTGTTCTGTTCTACTGTTATGTTGGTGACCATTTAATCAGTAAATGGATTGTACTAACTGGGATGATCAAGGAAAAGATTTGACTAATCATATGCAATTTTATCCAGAGTCAGTTATTGTAATTAACAATGCAATATTTAACAATTGGCACATAAAGTTATTTTATTTTAGTCTTTTTTATTTAGTTGTAGTAAGTTGATAGCTCATATACAGTAGAGAGTAAAGGACATTTTGGAAACAGGTCCTCGTTCTGGAAGAAATGGCACTTTTTATTTTAGTTACAACTTAATTTTTCCTACATCTCACTGACTGCGTGCTAGAATAGGTAATGTGGTCACATGACCTTGGCAAGATACCTGTCATCTGGTTTATTGAGCATTGCACTAGAGCAAGCATCCCATGATTTGTTATCTTTAAACAGCGCCACAGCTCTCCACTAGCAAAGCACAGAGCTAAAGTGGAGGAACTCAACACAGCCCTTATAATTCCTGATGTTTGGGGACACCACACATGTCTCAACACATAAAGAGCTGTGGATTTCAATAGCAGGAAGAATGTAGTTGGGTAAATTGTTTGAACATTGTGTCCCCCCCATTTCTTTCCTGGAGGTTTGTTAGAGAAAATGCCTAAACAAACAGCATCATGAAGACCAAAGAGCTATAAAGTCCTGCACAAAATATCTGTCTGGGTTTGGGACAAAAATAATCCCAAACTTTAAACATCCTGTGGAACACTGTTAAATCTGGTTTTAAAAATGCCACATGTGTAACTCCTATTATAGAAAGAGAGACTAGGGCTGTCCTTAAGAGACATCTGAAAATCCTAGTTGCATCATATGTGTGGTGTGGCACAGTGGCTTAGTAGTCTTGCCATCTTTTATGCTACTGTATAACATAATGTTTAAATGCACACTAAGCAGCCATAACATTAAAAGCACTGACAGGTGATGTGAACACATTGACTATCTCCTCGTATTGACACCTGTCAAGGGGTGTGATATATTAGGTAGCAAGTAAACAGGCAGTTCTCACTGTTGGTGTGCTAGAAAATGCCTAAAAGCAGGAAAAATCGGTAAGCATAAGGATCTGAGAAACTTTAACAAGTGCCACATTATGATGGTTAAAAAGCTTGGCTATAGCATTATATAGCCTTCTTGGATGGAGTGTTCATGATATGCAGTAGTTACAGTAATATAAAAAGTAGTCCAGTGAAGGACAACTGGTGAACTGGGAACAACTGGGCATCTGGGAATCTATATGGAAACTAAAAGATAGCCTGTTTGGTCCGATTCCACAGAATAGCAACTGTAGCAAAATTTGCTTAAAAAGTTATTTCTGGGTTTGATAAGAAGGTATCAGAACCCATAGTGCATTGCATCTTGCTCTGCATGGGGCTGCGTAGCCATAGACTGGTCAAGGTATCCATGCTGACCCTTGTCCACTGCTGAAAGCTTCTTCAATGGCCATGTAAGTTTCCGAACTGAACCATGGAATAGTTGAAGAAGGTGGCCTGGTCTTATGGATAAAGTTTTCTTTTACACCAAGTGGATGGCTGGGTGTGTGCCTCACTTACCTGGGCAATAGATGGCTCCAGGATGCACTATGGCAAGAAGGCATGCTAGAGAAATCTGGGTGATGCTCAGCTGTTGAAAAAACCCCGGGTCCAAGCATTCATGTCAATGCTACTTTGACATGTAACACCTAACAAAAATTGTGGCAGACTAAGTATTCCCTTATGGCAGTGGCCTCTTTCAGTAGGGTAATGCCACATGTCATAGAGTTACATAGCCTAGAATATACAATTCTGAGAGCTATGTCTATTGCCTCAGGTCAGCAGAGTGACTTTAGAAAGTCTGCCAGGCCACAGCGACAGGATTTATGCAGCTCTGGTCAAAAATTGACTTATTCATGTTCAAACATGTACTATGTTCAAAAGTTAGTACCCCTCTTATAATAATATTACATACCCCCTCATGATTCAGTATTCTGTAGATCCACCTTTAGCAGCAGCAACTTAAAATAATAGTTTTCAGTATGACTTTATTAGTCTCTCACATCATTGTGGAGGGATTTTGGTCAATTCTTCTTTACAAAATTGCTTTAGTCCATTGAGATTTTTGGGAATTTGCATATGCGCAGCTCTCTTGCACAGTCCCAGGAGAGGATTTCAGTTGGGTTGATGTCTGAAATTTTAGTTTTCATATACTGTATTCTAATGTAGATTGACTGAGATTATTGTTCCGGGTTATTGTCCTGTTGCATAACTTAATTTTGACCAAGCTTTAGCTTCCTTATAGATGGCCTCACTTTTGCCTTTAGAATACTCTGGTATACAGAGGAGTTCATAGTTGACCTATTGACTGCAAGGTGGCCTGGTCCTGTGCCTGCAAAACAATCATCACCGCTCCATCACCATGCTTGACCCTGGGTTTAAGGTATTTCTATTAAATGCTGTTTGGTTTTCTCAAAACATGGCACTGGGTATTATGGCCAAACAACTCCTCTTTGTCTCATCTTTCCTTAAGACATTGTTCCAGAAGCCATGAACCTCAATCGTGTTTCCATGGTTAATAAGGGGTGCTTGTAGGAATGGGGTACTTAGTATTGTATTATTTATTTTGTAAATGGTGAAAAAAAGTTATATGCTGTTATTTGTATGAGGTTGTATTTGCCTAATACTAAGACCCCTGCCATGATCAGATGATTTTTATTATGTTCTTACACAAAAACATATTAACAATTAAAAAAGGGGAGTACTAACTTTTGAACATGACTGTATTTAAATGCTTATCGATATTATATCATATTATATTATTATGTTATTATACAGGGTATGTGCCAGCGCTAAGTCATTCAGTCACAAATGAAGCTATTGTAACTGCTGTGAATAACGCATCATGAGAATCATGAGATTCTAAGCTTTGTTACAGTATATTGTAATACCAATTTGATGCTTAAAAATGAGGCAACTGTTAACTTGTTACTGTATTTTAATTGTTTTTGTGATGTACGCCTCTCTGTAATCTTCCCGAGACATTTTACAAGACATTTTATATCAAAGCAGCACAAAAGAAGTCATTGTGCTTGATTCGCGATTTAACTCAGGGGAACGCTCACGCTCCCAGTAGCCTGCCCTCGTCTCACACAATTAGTGCGAGATAGAGGAGTCTTGCAAAAGTCAGGTGGAAGAGAATTTGTTGGCACTGGCTGGGCGACTTGGCCGTCGTCTCTGGCAGCTCTTGTCGATCCCCATTCGACTCTCTGGCTTGATCCACTGCTGCGATATCACCTTGCTCCCTAACCTGCCTGTGCTTCCATGAAGAGGCCCAAAAGGATTTGATTCAACAAATGAATTGTTGTTTTGGTCCACATGCTTCTGAGCTTTGCCAAGCAATCTAGTAAGGAGGACTTGAGTGTTCTTTAAGGCATTTGCTGTTAGTTTAAGAGGACAATCAAAGGAGGTCAAGTGTCAATCTCTCTTGGGTATGAATTCTATTTTTTTGTCAACAGAGTCGTGAGATCTGTATCGCTTATAATTCTCAGAGGCCTTTTTGGAGTGTCGGAAAAAAACACCTCAATATTTGAGGAAAACAAAACAAAACACAAAAACATTGCCCTAGTTAACATCTGTGTTTGTATGAGTAGTTCTCTCTGAATGATGTAACATCTCTTTGGAGGTATCTTCTGCTCTCGTGGTTTGTGTTGAAGGCTCGAGACTGTCATTAGTAGCTAAAATGACTGCTTTGGACACATCAGCTGTTCCATTCACCTAGACTCACACACACAATTGGTTATTCTTGGTCTATTATCAAGCAGTGCAATGTTTTTGAGTTTACTTATTTCACATTTTGACTTTGTTTATCTCAGCGATGCTGCTAGTGTTCAAGTCAAACTGGGACTTTTGATTAGTCCCCCACTCCACTAATGCACTTATCCCAGCATTTTACTGATGTCTGGATACCATCAAAATAAAACATATTTTTTCACTACACATGATTGGCCTTTCTGCATTACATACAAAACGCTGGGCTCCCAGGAACTCCTTTAATGGTCCAGACATATTGAAATTTCTTGGAGTTATGTCAGGACTGTATCGGGGATGTGACAATAACTCCCAGCTGAGTTTCTGTAATGTGCAAGTACTGTTTGTGAATGATTGTGAATTAATGTTTTACCTACAGTTTCCACAGCGCCTCTTCTGCAATTTTGCACCGATCAGCCAGGATTGCCGTTCACGAACCTGATGATCTTTCAAACGTTTGCGCCACTCAAATGTTTTACTGTGGCTGGCGAGTCTCATCACCATACAGTGCTTGTATGTTGTACAAGTCCTCTGTAAATGTCGATCAATTTTATGCCTTCATTCAATCCCAGGTTAACTTGGAAACCCCTCATGTTGCCAAAATAGGAAATACTCATCATGATGATGTACAGATAATTCTGAGAGTAGTTGATGTCCAGTTTCTTTTTTCTTGTGTGTGTATGTATAGTTGTGGACCGTCCAAATTGAGTCCCTCTGCAGCCATGGTGTGAACTCTAACCCCAACCTGTGAGAAAACCAACATGAAAGGCCAAAACAATGCCTTATGGAAATGTCTGTTTTAAAATGAAAGAGTATGACATTTTAAAATCATTCAGCCAGTCATGACATTTCTGCGCTGCTTTTGGAATGTTTTTGTGGGGCTTTTTTTTTTGGACAGCAAAATGACGTGGTGGGAAAGAGGCTACCTTGCAATTACAGGTCTCCTCTAACCACAAAGCAGAACAGCGCTGCAGATGCTAGGAGCAAAGTCAGAGCTGCTTGGAGTTTGTTGCTGGCAAATCGTTGTAGGCTTCAGTCAGACATGCACACACACACACACACACATACACACACACACACACACACACACACACTGATATTGCATGTGCAAAATTAAGTATAGTAGATTGTGTTTTCATGATATTGTTCCAGATAAATGTAGACTCAGTGTGTATGAGGGGTTAATAAAAAAGAAACAAGTGCTGGACTAGTTTATTGTGAGACTTTGTCAATTAAGGCAAAATCTTGACAATTCTGTCAGTACACAGTGACCCACAGGGGCATTGCTTTCTTTCTTTCTTTCTTTCTTTCTTTCTATTACTTTCACATTTTTTTCAGTGTGAATAATTTTTACACTAATTGGAAATGTAGAGATGGTCCAAGTTGCTTTTGTAGTAAGCAAAATAGCACCACACACCACATCACTTCTCTTCCCCCCCCTAAATTCTTTTCAAGCTCATTTTCCTCCAAACCACCTTTTCAGGCTAGATAAAGGTGTTGTAAACATGAAATAGCAGCAGGGAAGGGAATGCCTCAAAGGCTTAGTCTGGTCTCAGACTATGTGGCTGTGACAGGCGGCTGCTCCTTCAGTCTGACAGCTCTCACGGCTCACAAGGGCCTCACTGGTGGTCCTGAGCTATACACACTCATATACAATGGGCCAGAACACACACACACACATACACACCCACTCACACAGACACAGGCCTTGGATTGCTTTAGGGCTTGGGTTGTAGTTTAGGCATCTGGGTACATGGGAAAATGTCATGTAATGAATAACAGGTGAATATTAATTTTCATTATTTTATTTTATTCAGAAACCCAGGTGAATGTTAGGTTTACAGGCATACAAAATGTCTCACTTAATATGTTCGCATGAATATAATTATAAGTGCTTTAGGGTTTAGATATACTTTATAAACGACTAAACACTAAGCCACTGTGCCGCCTTTTTTATTTGACATGCACGTCTTCAGTTGCTCACTGTAAATGAGTGACAACATCTAATAAAAGGAAAAAGATCAAGAACAATATATAAAATTTTTGTATGGAAAGCTGTTTAGAGGTAATGTGTGTGTTTCTGTATATGATTGTGCAGAAATTATAAGCACTTAACAGTAGTATGTGATTTTTCTTAAGAATCAATTTGTTTTGAGTATAAGTAATAATATTGTATAGCATTTTAATTTAATTTATTAACTTGATGTAAAATAAAAGTCAAATACATAATAATTTGAAAAGACATCACCACCAATCAGCTTTGCCTCAACAACTGAGTATTAGCCTTTAAGTTAGGTATTTACTGAAATAAGTTACTTTAATGGAGCTTTGCTATTAAACTTAAACTTGACCTTAACAAATAGAGCTGTGCCAGTGGATATAAACATGTTAAAATCACATACGCACACTCACATATACACGCACACACAAGCAAGCACACACACAGATACACACACATGCAAGCACACATACACACACACACATGTTCACCTTACTTCATTCATAAAATCCTTTTTTTTTTTATTTTTTTTTTTTTACATTTTTGGACTCATACTCATTTGGCAAATTACTATTTTCTGACACAAAACATTTTGTCTATAAGAAAATGTTTAATTTAAAACCAATGGGCAACACTCTTTTAGAAGCTTCTGCAATTTAGACAAACCATGACACATGTTGGCAGCATTTATGATCAAAAGTCAAAACATTCTAACAACACTCTATCACATCGCTTTTTTTTTTTTTATCACATGATCAGTAAGATGGGTTGTGCAAAGCAATGGCCACCAGAAGTGAACTAAATGGATTCATGGAGAATTTTGAAGCCAAGTGAAGGGATGATTATACTCCTATCAACTATTAACAGTGTTATTAGACTCAAAACATACCCAAAATATTCTTTAGCAGTTTACTCTTAAGCAATACTCTTGCTTCATTTGAAAAAAAAAAAAAAAATTCTCAACAATGCAAAAATGTAGTTCTCATTTTGCTGTAAAACTGATGTCTTTGTAATTTTCATTTAAGTATTCACGTGTACTTAAATGTAATTCCTCTGTGCCTATTTTCACCCTATTACATGTGTGTGAGTTTGTATGTTTTTTTTTCACATATGTTGGTAACAGTCCTGATGTGAAGGAGGAAATTCAGGGTTATAGGCTGTACTATGCTTGTATTACATTACATTTTATACCCACCTAAGGATCGGGAACTGTTAAACGTTAATGGAGACATTGTCAAAGCCATGGAAACTGCACTTCCGCTTGATGTTCGCCTTGCCTTCAAGAAAAAACTAAAAAAGGACATTTGCATTCATTAAACTGAAGCACAAAAGATTAGCACCAGTGTGACATTTAATATAGGGCTTTTACTCCATTTTTATTTCATCAAAACTCTCTTATCCTGACTCCTTCACACAGGCTGACTGTGCGCTTGAGCCTGAGGCTGCAGTGACCTAACATTCACGAACGCTATGGCTTATTAGACAAAGATGCCAGTTCTTAACAGGGAGCATAGCAAATGTTAGAAACATATACACTACTGCCGTGATGCATTAAAGAACATCAATCAAGAAAACAAGCCACTGAATAAAGAAGAACATTCCTAATATGGCAACTGTATTTACATATTATAAAGATGAGTCTTTATAATGGTGGTTACCTCAATTCTCACATCTGGTCTGTGTGTTTGGAGTTTGCATATTCTCCACATGCTTGGTGGGTTGTCTCTAGTTTCCCACATAGTCTGAAGACATGCATTGTAGTCTGACCAGTGTTTCCAAAGTGTCTGTAGCGTATGGGTGTGTGTGTCCTTAAATGTGTGCCTTGAGCCTTGTGTCCTGGGCTGCAAGTCATCATAGTCTCACAACACTACTGAAGCGAATCGATATGGATGAATGAATAAATGAATGAACAAGAATAGGATGGTACAGTAGCACAGTGGGTAGTGTTGCTGCCTCAAAGAGTTCCTAAATCTACCCTGATGTCATGTTAATGTTTGCCAGAAAATTCACATGTCCGCCATATGAAAATGTTGTGTGTGGTATGCTGTGATGGCCTAGTGTATATCCCTGGCATATTCTGACCTCGGGCACAGTATTCTTAGATAATTTAAGATATAAACATAAACTTTAAACATTCAGAAAGTCATTCAACTTTCTCTCTTATGGTTTATTTGGGTTAGTCGTAAATGTAGATCTTGAATGGTTGGTATATAAGCATTCCATGTTTTCCTGTTATATTTTCTCTTATCATCCAATTTGCAGTGATGTCGAGGTCATGGCTTTGTAATCCCCTTATTCAGATTCATGTACTAGCCTGAACCTCATCTCCTCTGGGAAAAACAGCTTTTATAGAGTTCTCTTGACCTCCATTATGCACAGCTACAGGAAGAACAGACACTGTAGAACGTGATGTTTGCAGACACGGAGTGTAGAGTTCAGCCTTTGCCTTACAACATGAAATGAATAGGTTGCATTTTAACCACAGTCTTTGCAGCAAGGAGGTATACTCTTACCTTCTTTTTTATTTCTGACGTGTTTTACAAATTCTCACTTTTACTAAAGCAAACAGCAAAACCATAGGAGAAAGTACATATTAAGGCATAGTCCGAGAGCTGTCTGTAATTTACAGCACATTGTAAACAAGTTTTTTTGCTCAGTGCTAAATACTATTATATCATTTTATGAATTAGCTACAGTAGTTGTACTTATTTTTTAGCATAACTATGTGATTCAGGTAGAGGGAATGAGACAAGCAGAAAGAGTGAGATATAGAAAGGAACAGGAGAGATTGATATAGAGGAGAAAGAGAGGAAAGCAGGAAATTGGAGACTGTAATGAGCTCTGTCACCGTGTTATCTTCCCTCTTGGGTTTTCTCTATCAGGGTATGTGTGTGCTACTGCCATGCCTGCCTTTGTGCAAGTGGTGGGTCTATGCTAGGGCAGCCTGGTGAGACAGACGCCGTGCTGTCCTGCTCTGAAAGAAACCCATCGCCAGCGCTACCTCACCACCCTGGATTCGGTTACGGCCTGTGAAAAGGCAGCCATGTTCAATGAGATAGTGCTTGCTGGCAATTGTAAACTCAACCTCTTTGCTTTCTTTCACTAGGCATTCAACATAGAACAAGCCTGAGCTCAGTATTCATGATGTGTTTTATCTTGGAGCTAACTCCAAGATAATGCTCTTATAACATGCCAATGAAAGTGCGATTGCCATGCATGTGCAGAATTAGCTTAGCATCAAAGAAACGTTACTCAGGTGTTATCCTGTAGTGGTAAGCTTCTTTTACTGCGGGACGCTGCTAGCCACCAAAGGCCAACTGGGCTATGGTGAGTTATGCAAATTTGCGGTCTCAGTTGGGATGTAGAAGGCTAGATTTTGAGACTAGAAACAGATAAATACAGAAATAGAAATAGAGAAAAGGGCACTGTGAGAGATTTAACTCCAGCAGAAGGAGACATTTTCAGAAATTTGGTGTAAGCTCAAATGTACAATTATTACCCCGTCTACCTGAAGCCTTTAGTTTAAGTGTTACAGTAAATCTTAATATCTGTTAGACACACTTGAGGTGTTTTTGCTAGCTGTGCACATTTACTGTTTAGCTGTTAGCAGATGCGTCGCTCTGCTCAGAGGTGACTGTTTCCTCAATTTCACTGCTTATTTCCACCAATGAGATATTTGCCTGTCGCTTCTAAGTCCCACCTTTGCACTCTAAGATCCTGTCACACTCTTGCCAATCATGGATGAAGACGAATTCTTGTAACCAATCATGTTGCATATGCAAGGTTTTTTTTAACTGTCTTTTAATGCTAGAACGAACCTAGTGCACTTTGAAACAATATTTTTAATGCAATTCAAGAATCAAAGTCCACTCCCAGTCCACTGCTTTCTTTAATTCAGAACAATGAAGGCACAATACTCCTGCCCATAACAGTGCGAAAAAGGCTTCTCTCTCTCTCTCTCTCTCTCTCTCTCTCTCTTTCTCTGTATATGTGCTTAAATTGCATATCTAGATCCTCTCAACAGCGCTGTTCACTCTGATTAGACCAGCTCTACGTGGAGGTGAACCACTGGTCCTGTATTATTCCCACAGCTTGGTGTAAGCTGGGAGCTATTCCACCTGCATAAATAATAGAGGGATTAACATGTGCTGGGTTTTCTTTTCAGATGAAGTTTGAAGTATAAACAGCGGATTAGAAACACCAACTACACCATTTGTACCTTAAATCTGTCAGAGATGTTGATGTATTTATTTTGACACACTGTGTACATATAAGGGAAACCATGATGGGGATTATTTTCAACCAGCATAATGTTATGTCTTGTTTTAACCTGTGTGTGTGTGCGCATGTGTGTGTGTAGCACTGTAGGCATGGTAAATGCGTGAACAGAGAGTTGGAGTCGAGGCCGGTGCATGGTGAATGGGGAACATGGGGACCCTACAGTGCGTGTTCCAGGACCTGTGGTGGTGGTACACGGAGCACGTCTAGAGACTGCAACAATCCTGAGTAAGTTCACAGAGAAAATACATGGTTAGAATAGACGGACAGACAATTGATGTGTGACAAATGAACTTTTATTCTAACCTGAGGTGTTCTGAGAAAGAGTACACAGGCCTTTGTACACCCTATGGCATCTGGATCTGACCTCTTATCTTTATGTGTATATGTGTTCATGTGCTTGTTTAATAGACCAAGGAACGGAGGGCGCTTTTGCGTGGGACGCCGCATGAAATTCCGCTCGTGTAACACAGAACCATGTCCAAGGGGCCGGCGAGACTTTAGAGAGGAGCAGTGCTTACAGTTTGATGGGAAACATTTCAACATAAGTGGCCTACCTTCTACTGTCCGCTGGGTCCCCAAATACAGTGGCAGTGAGTATTTCAGATGCATAGCCCTAACATTCAGTAGATTACAAGATGAACGAATTTTATCTTGTATGTAGATTTTGATCCCTAATGAGAAAGCCAGAAGTGCCAGTAGTAAGGGAATACCTAGTTGAGAGGACTTCAAAAATAGTCCTTGAGAAGGATATGCCTAAATAGTGAACCTATTGTCTTCTGGGTGACACCAGAGAGTGAATTTATTAGTTGGTACTAGTGGAAAAAAAAGTAAACGCAAGCTCTACTAAGCTAGTTGAAAAGAGCACATCGTTCAATCAAAATTTTTGGTCAGATCAGATTTACATGTTATGACTGTTTACATTTATAATCACAAATGCCTCTAAATGTGCATGTGTCCATCCATGTGTGTGCACATTGATACGTCTCGTGCCATCTGGGTTAAAACATGTCATATTCGTGCACCGACTCACAATCACACAATGATGATTTTAGAAAAAATATGCTTGAGATCTTTCTCTGGAGGAGAGCAAGCAGTTAGTCTACTGCATTTGTTGAGGTCCAAGAGAAGGAAGAGGGCCAGATGCCTACCTTTTGGCTGTTTTATCAGCTATTGGTAGAAGTCCCCGTACTACTGGTGCTGTCTGACATCAATGAGTGCTCCACACACGCACAGAGGCAAAATGTCGCGTGAATTCAAGTCATGTATCAGATATACTGTATATATATATATATATATATATATATATATATATATATACACTGTATATATACATGTGAAAGTGATTTGTGTGTTCAGACAGCACTAAAAAATCTAATTTGTGTCACATTAGGATAAAAAAAAAAATCATTTGCATTACTTCAGGCTTGTAATGCATGCAGAGACTTTGATTCTAAAATTAGAATTTATGTAAGTACTTAAATAAAGTGTAAATGAAATATTTCCTGCCGCTCAGATAAGTCTAACAGATTATGAGATTTACGCATAGTCTGTTTTTGGGAAGCAGAAATCTTTGCAGCATCCATTTATTTTACTTATGATATCAAACAATTTATATCATATAGTTTCATTTAACTAACTGACCACTGTAATGTTTTAATCCCCTTTAGTAGGTGAATTTAAGATAAATTCAACTAATCCTCGTTTTTTGTGAATTCCAGCATTGTCGTGCTTAAAGCTGAACTGCAGCATAACCGAATTTATGTGCTTCATTAAAATCTTTTTTAAAGATCTGATTAAGACTATTTGAAAGAATTTTTGTGTCCTGTTACCCAGCAGCCCCTGTAGACCCATAGAGATAAAGGAAAAACTTTGCCCTGACAGGCCACTGCTCTCTTTTTCCCCCTCTTACCATGTACTGTAATGACTGTTTATTTAGCAAAGGCTCTACTTAAACTTAGTACTTCCTTAGTGCTCACCTCACACACACACACACACACACACACGCACACATGCACATTTGTTTTCCTGCAAGAGTAGAGTTAAACAAAGTCACACACCCATGCTCCTTTCACAGGGAGCTGTTCTTGTTCTTGTTGTTTGTTCTTGGCCTCAGGGCTAAATGCTTCAGGCGACACACCACCTTTTTGATAGGTATAAACAATAGCATATGTTACCAGTTTATATCAGTCCATATCAACATGCTATACACATACACAAATAACTCTTTGTTCATTATTGAATGCGTTGTGTTGTCTGAATGTCCATCTGGCTGGTGAATGCGTTTGTAATTGTGCAGGCCTTCATAGCCACTGAGAAGTGTTTGGCAGTGCACTCCTAGCTGGACCAAGATGAATTAGTTTAAGCAATAAGCAATTATGCTTTATATATATATATATATATATATAAAGCATATATGGTGCCTAAGACTTTTGCACAGTACTGTACAGTACAGTGTGTGTATATATATATATATATACACTACCGTTCAAAAGTTTTAGAACACTTGCAAATTTCTTTGTTTTTGTTTAGTGATTT
>JAQMYL010000012.1:21536366-21581469 GCA_030014365.1 Clarias pachynema
AACAGGGGGCGGGCGGCGGCGGGGGGGGGTGTGACTCTGATCGCAAACGATAAGCTTCATAACAATTTGAAGCATGTGGTTAAAGATAAATAATAAGAGTAATGAGTGTGTACAGTGATGAGTGTGTATATGGTGATGCGTTTCGCAGTATTCGGACACGACCCATGGACACATTCGGACACATGCGTGTGCGTAAAACCAGACTTAGGTTCCGGATCAATTCTAACTCAGCCAGGGATAGGGAACCCTTTTTATTTGCAATATCCATGGGCGTCGCGTGACCCCTTTTACTGCGCACCCATAACCAAAACCATACTCTGATGCATGATGGATTGATGCGTGATACCACGATAGGAATTAAGTTATGAATACGATGCATATATATATAATACGATATATATATAAATGTGAGTTACAAAGATACAATATATATATATATATCTTTGCAACTCACATTTTTTAATCTCATTACAATCTCTGAGCAGTTGAGGGGGTTAATCATGGTGGTTGTGGTGTTTTTAAACCTGAGACCTTTCGAATGGATTTGAACCTAAAATACAAGCTGAGGCGCACCGTGCACAAGTGCGTGCACGGCATGGTGCAACATGTGGAATGCGCACCTAACCATAGGACTTTGATGTATGATGGAATGATGCAAGATAGGACTTAAAAAAGTTTAAAGTTAAGAATGAGGTGCGGAATCTTCATTGTTAGTGTTTTTTTATTAAAAAAAAAAAAAAAAAACGATATATATTTGTTTTCTATTCCTCCAGCAAGCAGGTTGTGATCATGTTTTGAACTCCAAGGCCAGGAATGATAAGTGTGGAGTGTGTGGAGGAGATAACTCCTCCTGTAGGACTATCGCCGGTACCTTCAACAATGCACAATATGGTAAGAGTTTACTCAAGAAGGTGGATTGCAGCTGTAAACCTACTAACTAAAAAAAAGTGACTAGCTCAGAGTTGCTGTCTCTTGATCTTAAAATAAAGAAGCAAATTTGGTCTGAAGTTTTCTGAAGTTCCATTTAGCATCATATATGGGTTTTCTCTCAGATAAAACATTTGTGACTCTATATTGTATCACTATTGCCTTCATGTACATCACCCTTCCCCGATTTTAAATCATGATAGATTTCAATCTTTTGAAGCTTTATCTGCAGCCAGTGTGTTGCGTCTTGTGTCTCACAAACAAGCACAAGAATGTCTCAGCAATAGACTCTTCTTTTACAATACATAAAACCTAAAACTTCAGCACAACCTGGAACGAACATGAGTAGGAGTTCTGTCCTCAGTAGCATCAGGAGATAATATATTAGCTTTTTACAGATGAACACTCATGTTAAAATATAATAAATGTCAGTAAGGTAGACAAAGCATGATTGGAAGTCTTTTCCTAAAAGACTAAATAATTTATAATGCAGGATCTATACAGATCAGCCATATCATTAAAACTTTAAAACATGTGCAGAATATGGTGTGGGTTCTGCTTATACCACCAAAACAGCTCTGGCCCCTCGGGTCATGACTCCACAAGACCTCTGAATGTGCATTGTGGTATCTGGCACCAGGATGTCAGCAGCAGATCCTTTAAGTGCTGTAAGTTGTAAGGTGGGGCCTCTGTGGATCAGACTTGTTTGTCCAGCACATTCCATGGATGCTCAATCGGATTGAGATCTGGGGATTTTGGAGGCCAGATCAACAACCTTGAACTCTATTCCTGCTGAACCCCATACACAGCTGTGATGCATTGTGTGATGCACTGAGTGTTCTGATACCTTTTTATTATAGCCAGCATTAACTTTCCTTTGGGAATATGTATTACATTAGCGTTTCTGTTTAATCGGACCAGACAGACTAGCTTTAGCTCCCCACCGTCATAAATGAGCTTGGGGTTCACATGATCCTGTCACAAGTTTACTGGTATATAATTGATAATCAGTGCTATTTGGTTCACCTTGCAGTGGTGTTAATGATATAGCTGGTTGGCATACACTGTACTCTTTATTTTAGTGGATGATAATTGGTGGTATACTTGTTTAAATCAAGATCAACATGCTGTCAAGTCTTATTAAGTCTTAAGTCTTATTAAGAGCCAAGGCATTATAATTTATCATTGTGCAGGGTCTTAGTACTACAGTACATTTCAGTGTGCGGTGTAGTACGAAGTTACACTTGTCATTCCACTAAAATCATACTATTTACACCTGTTCCAGTCTATGACAGTTATCTGTCATATTCTATTAAGCTTTATTGGATTATTGTAGGTAGAATACAGCATATTTAGGGTTCAAAAAGTCCTCTTGTTACCTATCAGATGAAAGATTCCTGGGAGTTCTCATTTACCCACTATGGAGTTTGTTGGTTAATTTTATTTACTCATGCCAGTTGCTGTGGTCAAGGCCTCCCGTACACTCCTATTGTTCTGATATAAGATGATGCTCTTTGGTTTCAATCTGAGGTAGACCACAGGAATCCCAGAGCTTTAACATGGAGTGTGTTCCCTTTCTGCTGCTTTGCAGTGTTTGTATTCTTGGGTCAGGGCTCAGTCTGTTTCTCTTGTGTGAACAGCCTGAGGCTGAGTCCACTGTCTCTGATCTCTGGTCAGCGTGTGTGGACAATTTGTGGTTTACACTGTTTCTTCAAACAGATTTGTGGCTGTACATTAGTGAGTGTGTGTGGTTGTGGTGTTGTGTAGGTAGTTTGGGATTCAGCCAGCTGTCTCTGATCTGGTTGACTAGTGTGTGTGGGTGGGAAAACCCTCTGTGGGAGTCAGTCTGTCCATACCACTTAATAAAAAGCACGACTGCTGCTTTCTGAAAATGTTCAATTTAAAAGTAACTGAGCTCTACTGAACTTCTTGACTGAATTAACAGAAAAGCCTTGGTCTACCGTTGCATATGCAGTAAAATCCCCAATGTTGATTTAACACTTTTAGAGTTTATTTTAATCCAACTTGACTCATATAAACACTGCTGGTGTTAATATAACACTCTAAGTGTTAATTTAACATGGGCATTTGCTCTGTAGATTCTACATGTATCTAGAACAATAATGATGAAAAAACAATGTTCCCTAAAGACCAGGGCCTGTATTCACAAAACTTCTTAAGCCTAAAAGTTGCTCCTAGTGACAAAATTCTAAGAAAATTCTTAGAATTATGACATTTTCTTAGAATTTCCCCTTAAATTTAAGACTAAATCTTAGTTAAGATAAAAATTATTCACGAAACATCTTATCCCTAAAAACAGCCCCTAAGGTAAAAATTGTTAAGAGTAGAGAGGAGGACTTTTTAGAGGCTTTCTATATCAGAGGACAAAATGGCAGAAAGAAGAAATATTCTCTAAACACTGCTCTTCTGTCCAATTTGGTTGTCTTGTTGGTTTACTTCCTTCCATTTCTCTTAGATTATTGACTACATAAAATCCAAAAGTGCATCTTAAATAGACTGTCCTGCAATAATGTAAATTGGTAAAAAGGTGAGCCATTTTGCTCTCATTAATCTAAACTGGATTACAAGCAATAAAATCAGTATGGTAAATACATGTAAGAAATTAAATATAGTATCTACTGTGTAGAATTTGATTGCTTCAAAAGTAGACATATTTTCAACATTTGGCTGTTTAATTATCTTTAAGATATTTAGCCTATAACAGATACCTTGCATAATGTATCTGTAGTCATGATAATAAAATTTCTTTCTTATGATTTCACTGTCTGTTCTCTTATCATGTATTCTATATTCACAAAGAGCGCATTTAGTCCTTTACAGAGGCCAGAGGTTATTTTTTATCAACCAATCACAGTCCTTTATTTACTGCATCATCCTACAGTAGCAACGGGGTCAACCACACCTCCTCACTAAGATAAAGGTTTTTGTACTTTCCTTCCTCAGAGATGCTCTGAGAAGATTCCTAAATCACTTTGCACTGATTCTTTTAGTCTAGGACTCCCAGCTGGGACTTTTTAAGCTAAGATAGGAGCTCTCTGAGAGTATTCTAAGAAGCTTTGTGAATACGGGCCCAGGTCTTTAAAAAACATAAATACTGTAGGTTTAGATCTATTGAGTGAGAAGTTCATGGCATATACAGTACAGTAATTTACGCAATTTTCATCCTCATCATTGACCACTTCCATAAGGATAGAAACATCTCATGAGATTCTACATACAGTATAATATAACTCAAACTCAAATTTGCGGAAAATTGAATGTGTCTGTTTTTGCTGTTTGGGCAACATTGCTTTTACAAAGTCACTTCTCAGACTGTTGTGATTGGCCCACTACATGTACTATATCTGTATCCTATAATCTTGTGCATGCCTATCTGTACATGTTACTTCTTGCAATGCAGACTTGTTCCGGGTTGAAAGTGATCCATAAAGGTTATTAGGACCGAACTAGTAGTAGATTTCCTGGATGATTTTTATGGAAAGTGCGCATTCAGAAATGAAAAAAACTAACTTAAAACTTATGGAAAGGAGTGCATGTGAGCTAGTGTTTTTAACTTTTTAATTTGTCACCTGTTTGTTTATGGATTGCATTGTTTAATAGCACAGCTTGGCATGTACATATACAGGACGGAATAGATTTAAAAGTCTTTATCAACTTTAAATTACATGAATGAGTTCATTTTAACCCTTTAGACTTTAAGTACGTCATGTCTTTTATTCTCATAACTCTCTTAACTCTTATGCATTTTCTAAACAGAATTTAATTCATAGTATTGCAGATACTGAGTAATATGGTTTAGAAACAATCACTAAAAATAATGTAGGGGTTTTAAGGGGTTGTAAAGGATGATAAAGCTGAAGAGCCAAATCCTAAATCAGTGCTGCCATCTACGGACCTAACTATCCAGTAACTTCTTCTCTTCTCTTCTCTTCTCTTCTCTTCTCTTCTCTTCTCTTCTCTTCTCTTCTCATCTCTTCTCTTCTCTTCTCTTCTCTTCAG
Source organism: Clarias pachynema (assembly GCA_030014365.1). NCBI lineage: Eukaryota > Metazoa > Chordata > Actinopteri > Siluriformes > Clariidae > Clarias > Clarias pachynema. The sequence goes on from JAQMYL010000012.1 coordinate 21,541,314, forward strand.
CTTTGGAACAATTGTGCGAAATTACAGGATAACTGTACACTCTAGGCTATAATTACTTCTGCAATTCATTTTCCCTTTGTTTTTGTGTTTGTGGGTGGGCCTTCAGGAGGATGATGATGAAGTTAGGCAGGAGGGCACGTTTTTGTTTTATAATTCTTTGTTTTTATACTTTCCTTTCCTTTCCTTTCCTTTCCTTTCCTTTCTGTGTTTACTTTTCCATGCGTGATATTTGAAGCCTAAATGGTGCCTTCGATTTTCCAGGTCTAGACCATGCAGCATATTGAAGCTATTAACTCAAGGTGTGATTGAAAGTGAAGGTATCACTGCTTTTCTGAGCATAAAGAAAATTTAATTTCTCTTATTTTTCATTCCAATCTCAAGGTTATAATGTTGTGGTTCGAATCCCAGCTGGTGCAACCAACATTGATATAAGGCAGGTCAGCTACTCAGGAACTCCAGAAGATGACAACTACCTCGGTAACTATTTACTATTTTGTGCAACTGTGGAAATTCTAAATGTTCGAGTCTTGCTATTTTCACAAGGCTTTATATAAAGGCTTCTGCAATGTACTTTATTTTAAGTGCATTTCTTAACATTAACAAACCATGAACCTCAGCATTGACAAATCATAAGTAATATGTAACAAAAAATGTATATATATAAGTGATGCTACAGCAATGCTGAACACTTAAAGTGTGGTTAAGCTTTTTTAGGCATTTTTGGGGATAGTTACTGTTGTCCAGGATGGAGAGGTTTACAGTCTTTTAGTAAGATGAGAAGATGTAATATTTGTCTTATTAACTACAAAGAAAGCACTTGGTTCATGGTCACTACACTGCAATAAATGTAACTTTCAATTGAAAGATCATCTGCAGCATGCTTTCATGTAATAATAACAGAATAATAATTGGTCTCTCTTGTCTGGTCTCTCATCTGGTGTCTCTTTTATCTGGTCTGCCTAGTCTGGTCTCTTTTGTCAGGTCTCTCTTCTCTGTTCTCTTACTTGTTGAAGGTGATTGTTAGTGGATAGGTTTTTTTTAAGTCTGTCTTAAACCAAAACTGGGGTGCATATAAGTACATTAAGTTTGTGACTTGGAATGTAAGTACGATATAAGTAATTGGGGCCAAATTTCATAACCCTCATTCTGAGAAAACATATCTGCAAACTGCATTTTTTCCCCCAAACTGCTCGCTCACGACGCGTTTGGAGCAGCATAACACACTTCAAGGATTGCGCTATCCTCTCCTTCCACTTGCGTGATCTCATAGACAACCGTGATTGGCTTAAAGCTGTGATTGACGAACAGCGCTAGGGTGCCTTCCATCCCACCCCTCCGAGAGGGCTCGGCCAATCAGCTGTTTCTAAGCTCGTGCCTGCAAGAGGCTTCAGCGTCACCCAGGATTCAAACTTGCGATCTCCAGATGAGATCACAAAATTTTACCTTTCGATCTCAACACTTTACCCTTTTTCACTTTGGGGCTCATCGTGTTGGTATCTTTAAAAGTTGATGGTGTGTTTAGTTAAGTTCTGGTTAGCCATACAGCTAGTTTTGGTTAGGCACAGGGCTAGCTCTGGGAAAAGAAAAGAGTTACATTTTTACCTAAATGCATTCGAAAGATACCAACATGATTTAGCTCAGTAGGACTGCAGAAGCTTCATATGAGCCCCAACATTTGTGAGTCTCAGCATTTACAAACCTAATGATCTGTGCACAGTGAAGGAAAACTTATAATGACCTATAGAGATATACTTCAATTCTGTTTTAAGGCAGATTTGAAAAAACTAACTATTCCTTTAATACAATGCAAGTAACTATATGAGCAACAAATTAGGAAAGGTACAGTAGCAAAGTTTTGGTAGGAAAAAGGGGTGATAAAAAGTAGCATTGTTTTTAATCTAATCTGAATGTCTTAATTTATCATATGTGTAAATCATTTCCCTTGAGGACGGTGAGGAGAAATAGCCTTCACAACGCCACACAAATGTCTAGGAAGCAGGGGTGAAGGGAAAGCAAACGGAGTGTCAGAGACAGAGAGAGAGAAAGATAAATGAGGGCCGGTGTGGTGTAATTAGAGACAGATGGAGAGAAATGGTTGATGGAAGACCATAATAAGGAGTGAAAGTAAATGAATGTGTTAAGAAGTAAGCAACATTTGCTTAAACTGCTCATACTATAGCAGGGGCTGACTTTAAAGCATGATCAGCCAAAGAGACATTGGTGTATGCACATAATGCCCATGCACACACACACACACATATGCACAAGGTTGCAAGAGTTGTCTATAGTCACTATTGTTTTCCATTATAGATCATTGTTTTAAGTGAAGTTAATTCAGAAACATTTTATGATTTTCTAAATTGCCTGTTTTTTTCCAGCTCTTTCTGACAGCCAGTCAAACTCCCTGCTGAATGGGAACTTTGTTGTGTCAATGTTTAAAAGGGAAATCTCCTTAAGAGGAACACAGATTGAGTACAGTGGCTCAAACACCACAGAGGAGCGCATCAACTGCACTGAGCGCATGGAAGAGGAGCTCATTTTACAGGTTTAAACAACTGACTTTGTTGAAATACAGAATCTAGCAACAAAGACAAAGCTTACCAACCTATATCCACCTCCTTCATGAGTTTAATTAGCTGTTCTCCCTTTCAGGTGCTGTGTGTAGGGAACTTGTATAGCCCTGATGTACGTTATTCCTTTAACATTCCTATAGAGAATCACCAAGAGCAGTTTGTGTGGGACCTGTCGGGCCCCTGGCAGGAGTGCAGCCGCATGTGCCAAGGTGAGGTTCAGCAGTATTCCTTTACTAGTGATTATTGGGATCTGTCATTTTATGACATCTACTGGAGAGCTCAAATTCAAACTGTAAGATTTTTATCCCCAACATTCATACACTAGAACCATCTTCACAAGTGTGTGTACTGTAATAGGAGAGCGGCGGAGAAAACCAGTGTGTGTACGTAAGAGTGATCATCTGGTGGTGTCAGATCAGAGATGTGAACAACTTCATCGACCAAGGGGAGTTATGGAGCCCTGCAATATAGACTGTGAACTTAGGTACACTGTCCATTTGCACACTCATTAGTTTTGTCAAATATTTTTTAACCTCATCACGTTCTATTACAGAGTTACGCACATGCTTACGCACATGCATGGCCTTTATATTCAGAGAATAAACGTTACTCCTTGGTTTTATTGGTCAGTCCTTGTGTTTTTTAATTGCAGAGTAATGATTGCATAGTCACAAATTCTTTACAGATTACTCAAGTCTTACTGACATCTGAGGTCTAAATACTTAAGCACATGACTTTTCACTGTTTGTAACTCTTAGTATGGCTCTCTAGTTACTTATGATCTCCCTGCTTTTTAGAACTACAGATTCTTCGATCTAAAATGGCAGATCCATTTCAAAAAGGTCTTTATAGATTCACAGATCTGCATCTGTAACGTTTATTAAGCAGCCATACAAAAAAACTAAACAAAACACAATATGGATAATAGTAAATTTGTCATTATTTGACAGTAAAAAGCCAAATAACTGTCAGCTCCAAGTTCATTTCTCTGTCTAAAACAACTTATCTTTCTGCTCAGATGGCACATAGCGGGTAAGAGTGAGTGCTCCACTAAGTGTGGGCCTGGGCATCGTACGCTAGAGGTGCTGTGTATGCGCTACAGCCGTGTGAAGCGAGGGAGTGACCGAATGGAATCTCGAGCATGTGCAGATCTGGCTAAACCTCAGAACCGTGAGCCCTGCCATGGACACTGTCTCCTAAAGAGCTGGCAGTACAGCGCATGGTCTCAGGTGAGATGAAAAGCTCTTTAGTCTTTCAAACTCAACAGGGAAATGTTCTTAGCACTGGGATTTCTGTAGAAGTAGGATAAGGATAATTGCAGTGACAATCAATAAGTATCAGACTTTTATATTAGTTATTGCAACTTTTCACAAAACTGATCTAAAATTGTGCTTGCAGTGTTCCAAGAGTTGTGGGCGTGGCACCCGCACACGTGACTCCTACTGTATGAATAACCTCGGCCAGCGGCTGGCAGAGCATGAGTGTAGCGAGCACCAGAGAGTTGTCTCTGAACCTTGTAATGACACACCATGTCCTGACTGGTCCATCAGTGAGTGGACAGAGGTAGGCTTTACATTGATGTACAAATTTACACAATTCATAAAGCAGTCCACAAAAACGCTAGTTATATTGTGAAGTGGTTGCATGCGTTTAAATCTTAGTGTAGGAAAATGTAAATACAGAAAAACCATCATGTGGACAAGGCAGGATTAATAATAATAATAATAATAATTATTGTTATTATTATTATTATTATAGTACATGGCATAGTGAATAGCACTGTGGCCTCGCCCCTCCAGGGTAGGGGGTTTGATTCCTGCCTTGGGTCTGCGTGCATGGAGATTGCATGTTCTCCCCATGTTTGGTTGGTTCCCCTGAGTGATCCAGTTTTCTCCCATAGTCAAAAGACATGCAGGTTAGGTTAACTGCCATTCCCAAATTGCCCATAGTGTGTGTGTGTGCGTGTGTGTGCGTGTGTGTGCGTGTGTGCATGTACTGTACATAATATTGTAAATGATCCACGAAACAAATCAGTTCATGTAATCACTTGTGTTATAACATCTCAAATAGTTGTTCCCTCTCCATCCTCTTTTTCATTAAATTAAATAAAACCTTCCAATGCTACTAAGAAATTAGAAAGCTATCTGTCCTTACGCAGAGGCAATTCTAGGGTCTGTTGGGGCCCTAGGCAAAAGTTTGCAGGGCGCCTCTCCAACTAGCATTCATCACCATTATCTCATAAATAATAAATAAGATTTTCAGCCCTCGGGGGCCCCCTTCTAGCCTGGGGCTCCCAGCAGTTGCCTGTCTTGCTTGTTGGAAAGAAACAGCTCTGTCCTGAAGTTGTTCCCATGCCAAAAAAAACTATACTGATTTACCTGATTTCAATTTGGCAAAAAATTACAAATAAACATCTCTTCCCAGAAAGCTTTACAATATCAATAATTATACCCATTTGTATCTAAGTGCTCGACAAACAACTCAATGTCCTAGTTTTGTGGTTTAACTTAAGCTATTATTATGCTGTGCGCTATAGTAATTTTGCAAATGTTGCCTGAAATACTGTATGCGTAGTAAACCGTCTTCCAAAAGGATAGTATTTTCGAGCATTTTAAGTCTATGTTTAAGTCATAAATGCATAAGCCATATGAATGGTCTCTGCTCTGCTCTCTATGTAGTGCACAGTGACGTGTGGGAAGGGGGTAAGGCGCAGACAGGTATCCTGTGTTTTGGCAGAGGAGAGGGTCAGCGATGAGCTCTGTGATCCCAGCAGCAGACCCCGCACCATAAGCAGCTGTGTGCTTTCGGAGTGTGCTTCGTGGCAAGTTGCTGCTTGGAGCACGGTGAGTGAGTGTGTGTATGTGTTTCATATGTTGCTATGTTATGGACATACGGTTGAAGTGGTACTGGTTCACAGGAAATGAAGGTCTGGACCAAGCAGCTCATAACTCACTGCACAATCAGATTCTTCCACATGTATTCATTCAATACACACGCCACCTCACACACTCAATCTGTCAAACTATTCACATGATTAGACCCAGGTCTGACACTTTCAGACCACACACATCCATACACTGCTCAAGCCAATAGTCTTAGCATGCCGACAGTAATACTTTCATTGTAGTGTTTTTTTTTTTTTTTGACAAGCTTTCTTAAATGAACTTTTGAGTGGCTCTGTTATTAGGAGATCTTATTCACAAGGTCAGATTATACCGTTATCCGTGGCTAATCTTGCTCTCTGGTTGGACATGGCAGTAAGAAACCCCCTTAACCATTCGCAGACAGCAGTTGTAGACGTCCTTCTTTCAGTCTGATGAATGTCTTAAATTTTTGAGAAACAGAAATGGCAATATTATTAAAGCTAGTGTTAACAATTGGATTTAACTAGCTATATAACACTGTATAGTTGGAAAAGTGTAGAAGCTTGCATTACAATTATCTAGTGAATCTCAGAAATTCAATTTGTATATTTACTACATTCAGTGCCAGATGAGTGGTATGTGGATGAGACTTGTGCCTGTTTAATCAAAATTTGCTACCCAAATAAACACATCCTGAAGAACTTCCTCTGAGCTTTATAAACACTTAACTTGTCTTGGGTTGAGGCAGACATTGGTCATATGTCAGAGAGAAGGAGAGTGTATGTTACGTTGTGGGGGATTGAGTAGTGTGTGAGACCACAAGTTTATGGTATGAGAATCTGATCGTTTTGACCTTGTGACAAACTAGTTTTAAAAGGGCTGAGGTTTTTTGTATAAAAAAAAAGATTAAGACCATATGTAGCCTTTACAAGTATATATACTGTCTATGTGACTAAAACAATTGTTTGCAAATGTACGTATTCATATTTTATAATTTTAACATAAGCCTACTATTATTTATTCATTATTTTCTTTCTATTTGTGGGGAAATTCTGCCGTTCATTATTTTCAGTATAAAAGTGACAAAAGAGTTCCTTGGGATTAATGAGGTAAAGCTGTATAGTTCTGGGTTTTTTGCGTCTGTCTGAAATCAAAATTGAGGTGGCTATTAGTACCTTACAATAGGTCTTGATTGTTATACATTTTCCTGAACTGCACACCGACTGTGAAGTTTGTCAAGCAATACTGTATAATGTAAAAGTAATTGGCTCCAAATTACTCAACCATGGTTGTGTGCAAAAATGCATTCCCATGGTTAGCAGAGACTCATTTGAAGAACAATCCGTATGGCTAACCTGAGCTAGCCATACAGCTACAGTATTTCCAGGGAAAGAAAATAGTTAAATTTGTACTTAATACACCATACTGTAACTTTGAAAGATATTAACTTCATTTAGGTCTGTAGGACTGCACAAGCTTCATACGGGTTCTCAGCCAAACTTTGAAATGCATTTTTGGATGAAACGAAGGTTGTGGAATCTGGGCCTGATTACTTACATTGTACTTATATTCCGAGTGACAAACTTCACGGTCACTCAAATTCACCTAAATTTTAACTTAAGACAGACTTGAAAAACATATCCCTTTAAGTTTTGACAGAATTTAGGTATAGGTATAACATCAGTTAGTTGCAATAATAATTATGTTAATTGAAGCTATGCACAGTGATAGGAATCTAAATGTGTGTGTGTGTGTGTGTGTGCGTGTTAGTTCAACGTCAACTAACTAAATGTGTCTAAATCATTTCCAGAGTACTTGTGTTTCTATATGGTGTTTCTCTATGCCACATATTTACCACATTCAGTGACACTCCAGGGTGTATCTGTGTGAGTTTGGATGAAATGCTGTTATTTAGTTTTTTAAAGCATGATTGCATTCACATTCTGAGTTGAGTGTAAGTTAAATGTAGCATAATGAGAGGCAGTGTGTGAACCTGACAAAGAGGGAGAGTGTTCTAACATCTGACTTTGATTAAATCAAGTTTAAATTATAAACATAACAAACATTACAGTATGTGCATGTTTTACAGTGTGCTGTGACATGTGGCCATGGCTACCAAATGCGGGCAGTCAGGTGTGTGTCTGGTTCTTATGGCAAGACCATGGATGACAGAGAGTGTAATGCAGCGTCAAGACCACGAGATAGCCAGGTACACAAAAGCAGCACGAGACAATTAGAAGCTTCTCAATTAGAAGCAATTTATATCCCTGTGATACTATGTCATGTGTGGTGTTTGTGAGTGTAGGAATGTGATTTGCCAGCCTGTCCTCGAACATCATCAGCGATCAGCACACCACGACCTGCAGCATCTGGACACTTACACACCCAGTGGAGATTTGGATCCTGGGCTACAGTGAGTAGAACAGAGACAGAAAATTAAACAGAACACACACAAAAGCACACAGAATAAAGGTGCCTGTTTAAAGTATACAGTGTAGATGTAAATTACTTTCCAGACATTACTGTATTGGATTGCATTATGTGTCTGTGTGTGACATTAAGCATTGCTTGAGCTCTGGCTTGCATCAGAACGAGACTGTGTGGTCCATCAGAAAGAAGTTATCCAATTTCCCCCTGCCTTGTGGTAATGACAGTTGTTGCTGATAAGACTGTGACTTTACACACGAGTTAATGCCAGACGGAGTTTCCTTGACTACTTTAGCCTCCTCTTAATACAAACTATTTTCTCTTAATCTAAAACTTATCTCAAATGGAGTCTCTTTCTCCACTCCTAAATTCAGCGCTTTGCTTAGGTAAAGTTTAAGTTCATCTTACCTGTTGTTAACATTGTAACCTTGTGGTAAAATTAACCTATTTTCTGTAAGAATATATAGAGTACGTATTGTTTCCGCTTTATATTAGTATGTATTCTTTTTTAACATTTGATGAATTAATTGGAATTTAATAAATTTAATAAGCATTATACCCGAGTACTATTTCTTTTTCAAAACCTTAAATATCACCCAAGATAATACTGTTTTTTTTTTTTTTTTTTTTTTTACTGAAACAGTTCAGTTAAGATGGCCACCTAAAAAGGTTTGTACTCTGTACTCCAGTCGACCAAATGTACCGCTGTATTACCTTACAGAAGGTTACTTATGTTCCCTTTAAAATATGAGGGTGTTTAAATCAAATCAGGACTTTGAATGGTGCAAATGTTTTGAAAAAATCCATAATGTACATCTGTGAATGACAAATCCAGGCCGAGGTGGCTCAGAGCCCACTGCAGTTGTTCCTATGAACATTCAGCAAGTCGAACGCCTGGTCCTTAAAAATCGACAGATAACTTATTGCCATATTGTGGAAGAGGCAATTTGTGGGAACTGTCCACACATTGATTCATAGCACCACTTGCACATTACAGGAACTCAGGTAGGATTTATTGCCTCACCCCCCCTGTACAGGCCTGACCTCGTTCCATAACACTGGAGTTCCTGGGACGCATTCATTTCATTTCTGCTCCGGCATACTGAGAAAACTTTCTACTGATGGTATCCACGCACTAGTGAAACGCTGGGATTAGTGCATTAGTGTAGCAGGGGATTATATAGACAAATAAAAGTATTTTTACACTCATAACAGTATTCTGTTATTCTGCACAATCAAACGTCTCGGTTTGAATTGAAAACCCTTCATGTATTTGAAGTAAAACCCTGTAATAGCTAACAAAGTATATAATCTAACGCATGAAGCACATACTCTATGCTCAATCTGCTGGTGCTTTTTTAAAAGGCAGCAATTGAGGCAGGTTACAACTGAGCAGAAGGTTAAGAGTCTTCTTAAGGTTAAGGTTAAGATCAAGGATCCAACCAAGGTGTTAACCAAGCCTTAACTACTAAGCCACAGCAATTAACACATCTATATTAAGTTAAACTCAAGGTCAACACAGAGAATTACTACCATACTTCACTTTGACAAAAAGCTTTAGCTATCCCTCCATGTCGTCTGAAATTTTCCTGAAAACAATTGCACTGCTCTAATTATTTATGGTACAAACTTGTAAAATACTAAAACAGTATTTTACTGCATTTTTACAATGAACAATTTAAAATGTAGAACTGTAATTCCAGAAAAAAATATTTTCCAAATATGAAATATTGTTGCACGATACTATTTCCTTTTTAAGAACAAGCAAACTAAATATCCCTTATATCATAACTGTGAAAAGCATGTTATAAAAGTTAGCTTGTTAGAACATTAGATCGGATTTACTCTTTCTTTCCTTCAATGTATCCGATACATAGTACAGATACTGTAATTTTAGTTAACCTGTGGGTTGTGTGTGTGTGTGTGTGTGTGTGTGTGTGTGTGTGTGTGTGTGTGTGTGTGTGTTCAGTGCTCTGTCTCCTGTGGGAAGGGTGAGAGAGCACGGTATGTCAGCTGCAGAGACTCTCAAGGACGAATAGCTGATGAAGCTTACTGCGCCCATCTTCCTCGACCTCCAGAAACCTCTGTGTGCTTTAGCCCCTGTGGCCGGTGGAGAGAGGGAGAGTGGTCACCTGTGTGTAACATTCTTGCATTATTTATTTATTCATTTGTTCATTTACTCACTTACACATGTATCTATTTTCTAATTTCCTCTTCAGATACATGTTAATCATGATCTCCACCTCTGATTCTCGCTTAATCTGATTCTCCACCTCTTCCCTCTTTGCAGTGCTCTGTGTCATGCGGTGTGGGTCGTGCTACTCGGCAGGTGGTGTGTATGAACTACAACCAGCAGCTGGATGAATCTTTTTGCCACTTGGATGAGAAGCCCAGCTCGGAGAAGGAGTGTGTTGCTGCCCCGTGCCACTCAGTTTACCAGCTATGGCCCAATAACCAGCCCTACTTACCCCCTGACCCTCGCAGCCATCCAGGACACAACAGTTGGAATGTCCCCTCAACAGACCACCAGTGGAGGACTGGACCCTGGGGATCAGTATGTCCCTTCTCATTTCTCATATATTAATACACATACAGTGGTGGGCAAAAGTATTAATGCAACATATGACATCATATGTTATAATTCTCTCAGGTGATGTTAGTAATTAGTTATATCTCTCTGAAGAGACATGCTAATTAGAATCATCTGGTTTAGTAAATTGATGGAACAAATATGACAGATCTTTTACTTTCTGAAACCGGGGTGTCCATCCGTGCACAAGGCCTAAAACTAGGAAATTCACAAGTGAGTTGAAAACTTCTGTGGCAAATGTCCAGGAAGCAATCATGGATTGAACAATTGACACCAGAGTCCTGCAGACATCTTTATGACTCTATGCCCAGCCAGATGCAGCAGGACTAAAGGGCTTCGTACTAATTTCTGATTGTTGTAAAGCAATTTCAGTGCAAAGAATAACAAATTATTCTTGTTATCTTGTTATTTTATTTTAAAAATTCAGAATTCACATTTGTGTCAATACTTTTGGCCACCACTATACTTGGCAGCTGTATGTTTGCAAATTATTCCACTGTCTAAAGTGCAGGCTTTGCTTCCCATTTTCTAAACAAACTCTTTGGCATGATTTGCACTATTACAGTGTTCCAGTACATGTGAGGGGGGCTTCCAGAGGAGAGTGGTAGTGTGTCAGGACTCCGAAGGCCGCAGCACAAATTACTGTGATGAGAGAGTCAAGCCTAGTGAAACAAAGAGCTGTGACTCAGGACCCTGTCCCCTGTGGAACTACGGCATCTGGGGAGAGGTGAGCATTCATGATGACAATGTAGCTGTTTTAAAATTGTTCGGTAGCTGACCTTATCATACTGTAGCACAAGAACAAACATTGTAGCTGTATTAAATTCTCTAGTTCTGAGTCTCTTTAAGTTAGTACTGCTACAGTATCTGTTCTCTCTTGAGCTTTTTCTCTAATCCATCTTTGTGTTCTTACTTCACTAAACTTGTAAGTTTGTTTTTTTGCATATATTCACATTTGTTATGTTTACTAAATAGAAATCAAGAAAATTCTCTGAATAAGCTAAGCTCATCTATAAGGATAAGAGGATAAAATTCACCACTCTCGCTCTCACCAGGCTTCAATATAACTGACGTTTGTGCGAACACAGTAACCACAGTTAACTATAAAATTGTCTCTAAGAAAACACCCTAACCATTTATCTCATTATGATCTCTATTGTTGTTAAATGCTCGCTGGAACATGAGTGCATGTGGAAAGATTTTTCCCCTTTATTTCCAATATTGATTTATGTGCGTCTTCAATAAGAAAACAAACGTTATGCCAAAAAACATGACAGTTCAATAATTGTAAGGTTTAACAGAAGGCTAATTGAAAATGAATGTATGCCTTGGCAGTCCTTTTGATTTTGCAGAAACAGGTTTAAGAGAAATTATACACATATGGTATAATTTTGTAATTTAACTGCTGCTTAGGATTGACTCTCTGTTACTGTTCTAAGGAACTGGACCAACAGTTTTTCTAAAAGTCCAATATTTTCTCATACAAAATGAATTTGCCCTATTTTCCTACGGCTGTAGCTCACTTATTCTCTGTCTAATCGGAAAACAACACATAGCCAACAAAATTTACTTGTTCAAAACTTAAAACCACCTTAACACAACCTATTAAAATACATAAAGACTTGGTGTGGATAATATGAATCGGCAAAAAAGTACCTCTTTTCCTAAACTGCCCAAAAAAAAAAACTATCAGAACATATATGGGGCTTCCTGACTGCTATAAAGAAAAAATAGAGAGGATTGGTCAAAGCTTTTTGGAGTTATGACAAATTGTTCGGGACATGTGTCAAAACCCTTTTTTGTTATAGGAGTACATCATGTTCACATTGTGATATGTATTCTCATTCTACCTGTTTTACAAAAAACTGTTTTTAAAACTGCTACCCTGGCCACATTGTTTGGAGTAAACACTCATGGAAAATAGGTTAAAGCCTCCTCCCTAATAAAATAGAAGAAAAAAAAATCTGTATGGTTCCCGAGATAAAAACTCCAATACATGTCCGTGGAAATAAACCACTCCCCCTTCCACTCACGCACTCTCAGAAGACTCACTAGTAGATGTTCATATCTCAGGGAACCATAAAAGCAATGGATGATCCATTTTCAGCTTTTTTCCAGGAAAAACCAATGCACCATTGCACCCTACTTTCCAGCCCAGTTTCTTAAGGAATTGTCTTTATTATTCAGATTCTTTTCTCTTGGTGTTGACCGCTATCAGTTTTTAAAATTCTTGTCTCACTTTTCCTCTCAGTGTAGTCTGTCATGTGGTGGAGGGCAGCGAACACGGCTAGTAGCGTGCCAGCGTCCGAATGGGCAGAGGCTAAACGAGCACAACTGTGACATGCTGGACAAACCTCCTGATGTGGAGCGGTGCAACATGCAGCCGTGTCCCGGCAGCGCTTCCTGGCACAGGCGACCATGGAAGCCGGTACGATAGTATTTTTTTTTCTTTTATATTCTTCTGTTTCTCTCTCTTGTTGCAATGTGCTATTATTCACTGTACCACATCTAGCTGAGTTCACTGATATTTTTCTGCACTATACACTATGAATAGTGTAATATTTGAGTGTTGAAGCTACATACGAATCCCTCAAGTGCCATAAATTCAGATGAGTTTCTCTCACTGTTGAGCCACAATTCAGTACAACTGTGATTAGTTGTAGCGACTAGTGATTAAGATGCAAAGGCAGTTTACTTCTGATGTTTTTTTTTCTTTTTCTGCAATGCAGTCAAGTGTTCAGGAAAGTGTGACAAGATGGTGAACTTTTTCAAGGTGACATTTAAACCCACCATCTTCATATGAACATAGAGCATTAGCATTAGAACTGATTAATCAGAAACAAAAGCCTGGCTCCCCAATGGGCATCGCATCATTCCAAACACATGGAGCCAGTCTGTTACAAATGTTCTAAATGTAAGGTCCAACAACACTGCTTATTTTATTGGGAGTATTTGATATTTATTTTATAATAATACAGTGTGAAGTAGAATTTGTTGTGGTGCAACTTGTACTCGAAGAACGCAAAGTGTATATTTGTGCATAAGAGTTTTAATATGTTGTATATCAACCAGCAACAAGTGATTATTATTGTATATTGTATGTGTATCTTTGTACAGTAAATGTTTAATGTATTCATTTAATCATTTTAAACAAAAATATTTAATATTTTTTCACTGGTGCTGAACAAATTCATTAGTGCAGATCAAATTGCAGACAATGCAGTTTGTGTTATCTTGTTTAATTGTGGAAAGGAAGTAGTTTAGATAAATGAATCATAAAATGCTTTTGCAAAACCAATATACAGTGGACCTTCATCATACAAATTTAATCTGTTTCAGAGGCGAGTTTCTAGTTTTACATTTTGTAAAGCGAAGCGCATTTCCACGAAGAAACCAATGTAAATGTGGATAATCCGTTTCATCCACCCAAAAATATTACCCAAAATTCCAAATTTAATCAGTTTTTGCAAAACATTTAAAAAATACATGTTAATGATATAAAATACAAAATTAACAGACATTAAACCTCACTTTAATTATAAATGTGATGTGCCGTGATATGCCATTTTTTCTTGCTGTATGGAAACAGTACCATTAAAATGATGACACGTTCAAGATGATCAGAACACATTACAGAACACAGTATTACCGATTATTTATTTTTTAATTTCTACTCAAAGTGGCTCCCATTTTTTTCTTGGTACCATCCTTGTTAAGTTTCTTTGAACACATGGTGCTATATCCTCAAAAAATTTTGCACAAAACATTTTTTTTCCACTCACTCAAACAAGTTTTGACCGGCTACCAGAGACTGGAAGTGCGCGCAGCTGGCTTAATCGGTTGTATGCTGAAACTGCTTCACATGGTGAAGCAAAGTCCAGCTAAAGCTTTGGTTTATAAGTCAAAAATTCATAAGCCAGGGCATTCGTATGGTGAGGGTCTACTGTAGTGACAATATGTAGCAAAATAACGTACCTCACCATCAGGGACTACAAGTTTTCACTATCTGTTGCTGATAAACGATGTCTTAATTATTGTATTAATTAACACTGACTGGGAAACTGACCATATCAAAAACGTATAATGCACTTAATGAACCTATAATGAATATAATGATTCTCCTTAATGAGTCTATAAAACAGCTTATTAAGCTGTAGTATGAAAGCTGTGTTAACATTTTAGAAAGTATGAAGTGTAAAATATTTTCATAAAAATATATAAATCATTCTGCACTATATAATTTTAATATCAGGTTGATTGAACAGCTTTCTATTTTTAACCTTTCTGGCAAATCATATTTGATTTTCAATGATCATGTTTATTTAATTGAAGTTTATTTAATAATGCATTTTGTTGAACCATTTCAGCTTTTCACTGTAGCCAATGATTAGAAGTACAACTGACATATAGACTTTGACTAATGAGCAAATAACTAGCCAACAAATAGCCAATAATTTTCCAGGTGACACATCATCTTCATTAAAAAACAAAATCATTGCTGCTTCATTAGGACTTGTCTGTATAAACACAAATACCTCTCTCAGTTACATTTTGGACATTTGATGATGTCAGTCTGGCTGGTTATGTTTACTGAAGGGTTGGTTTCAAGAGACTAATTTATTTGTTTACAGCAAAAATCAGAGAACGTCAGAATTAATGTGATGTGCCTTGTTCTAATGTGTGCCATTAATCTTAAATATCTGTTTATATCCAGTCAGTTTTCTTGTGATAAATCTTTACTACTTGGTCCTGTTTACACTTGAGCTTTTCATGTATCACAGCTATATCAGGATAGGTGTTATCTTATTTAAAAAGAACTACACCAAAACCCCCAAAATAAAGCACATTTTAACCTGATTGCTCAAGTTGCTCAAGATGTTAAAAAAAAAAAAAAAAAAAGTATTTATGTCTTTCCATTGTGCTGTTGATAAGTCATCATAATACACAACATTCAAACATTTATAGATGTTTCTTTTAAGGAAATAAAACAAAATCTTGATGTTTCATAAAATAACTGAAATTAAGGACCAATAATGTAGAATGTCACAAGCTGATTTGCATATTAATGCAATAGCCATGAGATACAAGCCTTACGAAAAGACCAGGTGTAAACAGAGTCCATGTCTGGTTTCCTGTTACATTTTCTCCAATCTATTGACTTTTCTAACTTAAAAAACAACATCATTCAGGAATCTGAGTTTGACTATCCAACTGTTGGTGGCATTCTTTATTTATTGTATTAAGCAAATCTGCTCACCCATGATGGACTACAGGTCCTGTTCTCAGGTGTATTTGTTCACAGCCTTGGTCCATTTTTTATACCACAACCTTCACAATTATGTTTACATGTAGTTGCATTAAAAATATTAAAATTTGATTACAGTTATGTAATTTGTGTTGTCTTAGTATCTTGACATTAAGTCTTGCACATTAATGTTTTTTAATATATTGTGTTTATTGTGCAATATACCAAAATTGACCATCTTGTTGCCTATGTGTGCAGCTGTTTACTAAAGAATACTAGAAAAAAAATCTTTCTAGGAATTTAGTATATTGTGCAGATAAAAATGTGTAATGTCTTCTTGTATTCTATCCATATACTTTATGGACTTTCAAAACAAAAAAAAAATCTCAACATTTTGTTTGCCATTGGTTAAGGCATCTGGTTGTGATTAGCGTAATTGGGTCTTCAGTAATGTGCTTGGCCAGAGACTTAGCACATATTGCTTTCACTAGAATACATTACAGTTAGAATTATAATTGCTATCAATCAGTGTTGGCAAGACACAAAGTGGAACTTCAGATAAGTAAGACTTGGCTGTAGATCCTATCAGGCATTGTTTTCCAGTACATAACTGTGTGCAAGTAAAAAGCTGGAAAGCTGTGTGTTAGTTCTGTAGTGTTGGAAAATTGGTTTGACAAAACACCAGGCCAGATTAGATGCGAATAAAATATAGGGAATTTATTTATTTTTTGTTTTAAATAGCATGTCAAATCAACAAAAAAATATTCATTCAGTTCATTTAGGAGATAGATTTTCCTTACTTGAAATGAATAACTGTAATACCTTAACCACAGGTAAAGATTAAAGAGTTAGTATGTGGTTCTAAACTGAATATCGATTAATCTTATGTCCATTTCACTATGGCATGTACCTGTATATATCCACCAACCTGATCAAAGTGTGACAAGGAATACACTCGAAGATTTTAGACATCTCTAAACAAACTGGCTCTTTAATCATCATGGTTTCAAAGGAAGGTTTTCTATACAAGATTAACATGTAGCATTTTTTAATTATTTATATTTTTTGCTTCTTCAAGTTGATTTTTCAAAGTGTAGTATATTATAGGCAACAAAGAAACAAACAAACAGCTATATGGACACAGCTTGTCATTTTGAGTAGAAATGGATCATGTCTATTAGAGGCTTATGGTCCTGCATGGAGAGGAGAAAATGTCAATTGATACCATACAGTAGCTGCAAACTTTTCTAGAATTGCAATACTCTTCACTTCTCAGTGAGTGGAACCTTTTGCCCAAATCTGCAGCATGTTTATACAGGTGAAATTCTAGACTTATTATACAGTATGTACATTAGGATTTGGTTTTGACAGTTATTAACCTTTTAACATACTTAGGACTTACCTTGCAAACAGGTGCCTGTGTTGTAGATGAGGTAAAAAAAACAAAAAAAACCCAATAAAAACATGGCTTGAGCCAAACATTTTTGTCTTATCTCAAAAAAGCCTACTGTACATTACCAAGAATAGTATGTTTGTAAGAAAATAAAGCCATAAATATTATTACACATTTCCAAGCACTGTGTGCTCACTGAAAATATGCAGTATGTTGGGTTGAGCTTCATCCCATGGATACAGATGTGACATGTCAGCAACAGAATGATGTAGCTTATGTTTTCCATTTCTCCTTGTAGGGCAAACAGTCTGTAATAAGCATCCTATTCTAGTGCTTCAGCTTCCAACTTTCAAATTTATTGACATTGCTTTGGTACACAGTACTCAATAGTTAGATCAAATGACTACAAATTATGCTTAACACCATCCAATAATATACCTTGTGGGAAATAAGGCATTCTCACTAATCTTTATTTCTTTGTAAGTCATATAGAAATTAAATGACTAATTTTCCACAATGAGTCAGAGATTGACTTAATCAACCAACTGCAAGTGATACAGCAAAACACAAACCTCTCTCTACTTTTACTTTGATAATTTGAATTCATATCCATATTAAAGTTTTATTAACATACATTTGACTATAGTACATATAGCATTCTTAAATTTACCCCTTAACTCACACTTCACACTTCACCTGGTTCATCCTGTGACAGTAATCAAACAGTCAAATATTCTGACATTTTGTTTACAGTTACAGATTACAGTACTGTTACAAAAATATTGAGCCACCCCTCATTTCTTCACATAAAATTTAATCAAATTCATAGATTAAATTGAATAAATAGTAACAAGTTTTACTGTATGGTGACTTAGTGGTTAGCACTGTCGCCTTGCACCTCCAGGGTCTGAGTTCGATTCCCAGCCAGATTCTATTCCCGGCTCCGTGTGTATGGAGTTCATATTTTCTTCCTGTGCTTGGTGGGTTTCCTCCGGGTACTCTGGTTTCCTTCAACAGTCCAAAGACAGGCTAATTGCCGTTCCCCAAATTGCCTGTAGAGTGTGAGTATGTGTGTGTGTGTGCCCTGCGATGGACTTGCACCCTGTCCAGGGTGTACCTTGCCCCTGAGATAGGCTCCAGGCCCCCTGCGACCCTGTATACAGGATAAAGTGGTATAGACGATGAGTAAGTGAGTGATATTTTACTGTGACAGGCTGCAAAGTGCCTAAAGATACAATTTAAAAATTGGTTGTTTATGTAAAATCCTCAGCAGCTACCTCATTTCCCCTTTTGTCTGTTCTAATCACTGAGCATTTAGCATCACCATTAGACTAATCATCTGTCCTCATCTGCACCTGTTTCTTACTGGTTTATGCCTTAAGATGTTTTTTTTTTAAATTCTTTAATGATTTTTAGGCCACTGTGTGGCTTTACAAAGAAAAAATATTCCTCTGAAACTGGTCAGGTAAAGGAACTGGACTGAAGCAAAAAAGTCCTTCAGAAAGCCTGGAGAATTATTACACAAGATTATATTAACAATACTAGAAAGTCTGTGTCTTTAGAAGCAAAATATCACAATGAGGGGTGGCTCAAACATTTTACATATTACTGTAAAACCTTTCACTCTTTATCACTTACATTATAGTTTAAGGAGTTGCTTCATATAAATACATGTTATAATCAACTCCACATAATATATTAAAGCCGCGTTTCATTTATTTCCATCATGGGAAACCTTGGACTACTTACCTTCTTTTTTCAACTTAAATTTAATAAGATATAAAAATAGCATGTAATATTACAGGGAAATTAAAGTAAAACTATCTACCATGGAGACTTTCTATTGGTGTAAACTTTCAGTGGACACTTGACACTTGATACAGAAATGATAAACATGTCCTGACAGAAATATCAAAAATGACTTTTAAAAAAAATCTGTTAATGTGGGGCATCTGCCACACAAGACTCTGTGTAATTTATTAGAACAAATGCACTAATATGACTTTATAATTTGACTTATAACCTGGCAAAACTAGAAAATTTATCATTTGCTTCAGACTAATAAGGATTGAGAATTAAAAAGCCCTGGGGTGTAAAAACCAATGCTAACTATTGATCTTAAATGCAAGTTGAGCATGAAGTTGCCTTTTTTTTGTCTCCTACAGATACAGACCTGTAGCACTGAGAGCTACTAACTTTACTTTGCTAAGGTTAAAAATTGTAATAATAGCACCCTTAGGTGCTAAAGGAATTATTATATTGGCTTTTCCCCCCATTATCCATTCTACTGTATGCACCAGAATTACCTGCCTGTTCTGTTTCTACTTGAACTATATGGCAAGTTACTACTGCTGGTGCACAGATGGGGAGGAAATACCAGCCTGTCTATGTCTGAGACAGCTCTTAATATACAGTATATCCCAACCTGCTTTTGTGCATAATTAAAAATATTTCATTTTACATAATTTATATAAATATCAGAAAAAATATTTACATAAATACAAGAAAAAAGACATAAATCACATCCTAAAAGTCAAAAACAGTCACAGGTAAATATATTTTGAATATGCATCAGAATATCATTATCACTAACAAAATTATAGTTTAAGGAGTTGCTTCATATAAATACATGTTATAATCAGTGGTTCATTTATTTCCATCATGGGAGACCTTGGACTACTTACCTTCTTTTAGAACTCCAGCACAGCTCACATCACATTTAATCCATAACATATATCCAAAGCACCATAATAAAGAAGGAGCTGAATAGAATCTCCATGGCATGTGATTATAGCTGAGAGAGAATAAGCAGACAGTTCTCAGCTTCGAGGCTGTGGTAGGAGAGAAATGGCTGGTGGGTGGGAATTGACCAAGACCAAATATGTGAGAAAATTGGGGGGTGGGGGTATAAAATGTATGTTCCTATATATATTTATAATCAATTCTATCCACAATAGTCTAAACTTTTTTAATGTCTTGTGATTTAATCCTCCTCATGACCTAAAGAGCTGATGAGATAACAGTCTTTGTGCTAAAGAATTAAAAGGATCATAAAGACACCAATATGGGTTCCCTCAAGTGCAATGGTGAAGAGATGCTGTATTTTCTGTATTGAAAGGCGTGTTGTAAAACAGCTTAGAGTCAGGCTCTAGACACCGGCATCATGGCCACTAGGAAAAATCAATAGGGATTTCTTTGGTTATGGTAAATTGTGGTAGCAGAAATTCATCGTTTATCTTGGACTACTTACCTCGTTTAGAATTTCAGCATAGCTCACATCTACAGCAACCTAATAAAGGGGAGATGAATAGCATCCCTGTGTCATGCGTTCATAACTGAGAGAGAATAAGCAGAGAATTCTTGGCTTGGAGGAATGTGTTAATGAGACACATGTGATGCAGGTGTCAAACTTCAGTAAAACTTAAGACTAGAACAAAAACATCTGTGTATTCATACACTCTTTGCTGTATGATAGATGCTATCACTTGTTTAAGGAACCAATTGCCTTTTTAAATCATTAAGTAGTTAAATAATAGAATAACTACATGGGACTTAATGTTAATCCTCCACACAAAATCCTCCACACTTTTGTTGGCTTTTTTCTCATGACTTGTAAAAGTGTATCATCATAGAAAGCAAGAAACATACAATGAACAATGCACACAGTTGAATCAGCTATGTTGGAGATTTTTGCATTTAGATCCCTTCTTAACCAAGGAATATTACAGAGCGGTGTTGATTAAGACTAGTTATAATGCTAACTAGCTACAACAACGAAGGTAGCTGTCATTTATTTGAACATTAACAACTACCTTATATATAGTTATAGTCTACATTTGACTATAAATATATTTTTAAAGCTTAATGATTTGGTTCTCCATCACGACCCCAAGAGCTGATGAGATAACAGTCTTGGTGTTAAAGCATTGAAAGGATCATAAAGACATCAATATGGGTTGACCCCCAAGTGGAATGGTGAATGTTGACGAAGCTCTGTATTGAATGCCGTGCTGTAAACCATCATGGAGTCGTGCTCTAGATACCAACATCATAGCTTCGAGAAACAATTCATAGGGATTTTCTTGGTTATGGCAAAGCTTGGTAGCCGTGTTTCTTGCAAATGTCAGCCAGTTCTATTTATTACACTGTAAATCCTTGAGAAGCAGAAAAGGGTAATCATAAACTAACTTACACACACTTACCTGTTAATTCTGTTTCAATGATCAAATTACAACTTCAGTTTCTTTCAGTAGCAGTGTGTCCCATTACATTGTTCTGAACCCTGTAGGTTAAGTTGGAAATGTGTTTGAATTGAGCATTTGTAAATAAAAAGATTTTTCCTCTCATCACTTTAATTGTGCCAACCGGGCCACAGTATATTTCTTTACAAGGCACCGGTGACTGTCACATATAACAGTGTTGAAGTAGAGTTTTCTATTTTGTTTATTACGTAGTCTTAGTTCTCTTGAAAGAGAAATTATGTGTGGAGACATGGTTTGGCATCGTTTCTAAACACGTTCCAGATTGACCTTTTTTTATTACTTATATTTTGAGTTCCACATAAAATATATACAGTATCAGTCAAACGTTTGGATAGAAGTTTGGTTTTATTTTCTACATTTTAGAGTAATGGTGGATTTTTTTCAAACTATGAAATAACACATATGACATTAGGGAATTAAGTAACAACAACAGTCAGTTGTTACAGTAGATACAAAGGAAGAATACAAGAGCAGTATTGTCAAGTGCATTTGCAAAACCCATCAAGCATTGTGATGAAACTGGCTCTCATGAAGACCATAACTTACCTCTGCCACAGAGAAGTTCATTTAGAGTTACCGGCCTCAGAAATCACAAATTTACAGCACATCAGATTAGAACTGTTATGAAGGCTTTACTTTTAGCACACACATCTCAATATCAACTGTTTAAATGAGATTGTTGCATATTTTGGATTTAGCATTGTTTTACATTGTAGAAATAAATAAAAATCTGGAAAGGCCATGGAGTTAGAAAGTGTGTCCAAACATTTGACTGGTAGTGTTCAGTATATATTTTCCAGACTTGCCTCAAGTGTCTGGCTTCAATTTTGGGCGAATTAAAAATAATTGCAAACCTGCATTAGAAATTCAGAAATTTTTAGGTACTTGATCACATTTGGGGCATTTAAAAAACAATTCGAAGTGCATAGTTAGAGGACATCCATAAGTTGTGTGATTTGTTAGTCTATAACTGAGAGGTTACTCCAAAGTTGCTTGAGCCTTACCAGAGGTTTTCATGTTGCCTACTCCTAATTTAGCATTTGTTTCTCCTGAAAAAAAAAAAGACACAGAAGCACAGTGTGAAAAGGGATTTTGCAGCCATATAAGTTATTGGCTAGTGGCTAGTGTTAAAAATGCGAACATGCTAGCATACTGTACTATTGGGTGTTATCATTATAGTTTCTCACAGTAGTGTCAGAATATAAAAAGTTGCACTGATTAAAGACTTTACATGGTTAGAAAAAAAAAGTTTTTATTTAGTGGATAGTGGAATAGGTTTGAAATATTACTTTAAATATAATTTTATATGACGCTTTACAGTTTTAAAGTTAATAAAAATTGTGTTTTAAGTACATTTATATGTACATTTATATTTATAACTTTTAAATGCTGATTTTGTGAAATATCAACATAGCTAACTTGCTACAGTAAATATTACAGAAGCCACTATAAGATCACAGTTAACGACACATGATGTTGTTTTCTTTTGGATGGCTCAGTTAAGGGGTTGCCTCATTGAACCATATAATCTGCAGATTTGATTGGCGCAAGTTTTAAGCAACCACGATGCGACCCTGTCATTTTATCTGGGCTCGGGATCAGCACTGGGGCTGCCCTGCAAACCCAGTGGCTGGAAATCAAGCCCAGGCTGTCTGCATGGCAGACAAGAAGCATGATAGTGAGCATCAATGCACCGTCACTTTTTTCTACCTATACTCAGTGACATATACTCATACTTTACTCATATAATAACGTTTCCTAATTTCAATGCTTGATTAGAGTGAAGACAATTATTTAATGCTTGGTATATTAGTAGTAGATACAGACTACAGTAATACTTAAGTATAAAGTGTAATTACTATTTTGTTTTCACCCATCTCACCAAAAATGGCTGTTTCTGGGTTGTGAGGGATTTGAAGGTTAAAGGTTTTTGGCAGCTTTCTCATGCCTCAATCTCTTACCTCTCTTTGTTCTTTGTCATAAGTCCCCCATTGTTGCTCTTCCTCATTCCTTATATGATAGTGCTTCCAGAACATGCTAAAGTGCTTCCTATCATCTATCTGTCTCCAGGGCTCCAAGGTACTTCCTTTTTTGTTCTCCCAGGGAACATGTTAATGACTTTTGTTCTTTTGATGTAAGAGATGTACGTGATACAGGGTATCTGGCCAAAGGCTTAACAATATCCTAGGAACACCGGACGTGAAGCGGGAAAACACTCCGAGTGAGATATCAGTTCATTGCACAGCATTACGCTCACAGGTTCAATTTAGCATAGCTTGTCAAATTATTTATTTTAATAATTATTTATTTTAAAAAAATCCTATGCCTTGAAAAATGTAAACTAGAAAAATTGATGTGAGACTTCCTAACTAGAATTAAAAATAGTGTAAAGTTGTAGAGTAGCTATCTAAAAAATTTAACCTGCACTTTCTGGTTTTTATCCTCTCTGGCACCTTCTTAAACCTTCTTTGAATTGTCATTTACACCTCTCAACTCTAAATAGTTATCTACACTATGACTTAATGAAACTTCATACATATACAGTTACTATGCAGACACTTTTCTGTATTTGGTTTACTACAGGTGCTTAAACATGCTGTTCGAACTTTAAATATTAGAAATCAGGTTAGCATTAAATGAGCATATTAGAGGTGCATTTTATTGATACGCGGTGTGTTTCATTGATTAACATTGATGTCTGGGTAGTATTGCTATGATGGGGTGTGTAAACAAATTGCTATACTCTTTAAGAGCTTCTGGTTTCCATATGCTTGGTTTTGGCAGACATTTGCTATTTTTCCCTGTGCAAAATGAATGGTATTCAGCCTATTCACAAATTCATTCAAGATCTTCATCTGTGTTCTTTCTAGGTTTCCTGTCCAAATTGAACCATGGTGGAGAATTTCAGATTAACAGCAGATTTCAATTGTCATTAAAGTGCTGGCGACTTTGCTCCACAATGTTGCAGCTCACTGCAGGCGTCCTTCTTACTCTAAGAGGCTGTTGGGTTCATGTCTTCAAAGCAGCCCTGATAGCAATAATATTCTGCTAGTGATCCAAGACAGAAAAAAAAAGTGGCCATTTCTCTTGTACTTAAATTCCTTCTCTCATGACACTCGCTATATCTTTTAATCCAGGGAATTACAGAATGGTTATTTTTTAAGAAGCAGTTTATTTTTAATTAAAGGAAGCTGAAATCTTCAAAAAGAAATTCCAATATGTCCACGTTTTTTTTTTCTCTCCAGCTTGAACTTTACAACAAGGCAGTTCTTTCCAAATTTGAAATTTCCATCAAACATTTCCTATTAAAAAAAAATTCTTAGGTGAAAGCCATAAAGATCTGGGTGTTAGTAGATTCTGTAGTTGCGTATGGATGTCTAAGAGCACACTAATTTGATTTTGACCATGGTCTCTATTAAACACTGGTCACCTATCAATAAATATAGTTATCCATTTTTAGATTATACAAAAATACAGAGTACATAACCAATAACTTTAAGATATCACTTACTGTGTAGGTAGATCAAGGGGATTCCCCTTCTCCCTTCATTCTTTCCCGTACATCAACGTAGTGTATGTCAGCTTTCTTTGCGTCCATCTGTGTTTAACTGATGTCTGACAGATGAGCTTGATGAATGCAGAACGAAAGCTCACCCCCTTACACCCGTCCACTCTCTGTCAAAATTGTCATGCGTCTGTTTCCCAGCTCGGTATGGTGTATGGCGAATTCCACTTCTCCTCCCTTTTGCTCATTTTCTCTTCTCCTCTTTCACTCTGTTACAGCCGTGAGGAGGGGCTTACACCTATTGTCCCCACCCCACATATTCTCATATTCTTCCCAGTCTTGCTTTTTGTTTTCCGTGGTGAGCGGAGTAAAGAGGCACAATGTTGTTACGAGTGAGCAGGATGCTTCTGCCTGCATGTTCAGGATCAGTCACTTTACACACTATACTTTGATGTCTTCTCAACAAACTAAAGCCCTGTGTTTAACATGCCTCTGTAATTGCATGTTTGTGATGGAGGCGTATGTGTATGTGTGTAACACAGGCTTCTCTGTGTGCGCTTTTTAAGGTTTAATGGGTACTGTTGTGGCTGAAAGTCTTTTAGTGTTGTACCAGCATGTTCACAAAATTGTTCTGTAGGCTTTCCCTCCTCCATGTTATCCTTTTGGTACATCATGTTGTTTTTAACTTCTAATTCATTTGTATCCCATGTATTCCACTGTGCTTTTCATCATGGTAGTATGACCAAGGGCATGCCACTGAAAGCATCTTTCTTTCTTTCTTTCTTTCTTTCTTTCTTTCTTTCTTTCTTTTTTAAAATGAATTATGTATTTGAGACTGATTTAATGTCATTGTCCAAGTTTCTAAATAATCTAATTGGATAAGTATAGGCTTATTTGCATATTGTGTATAGATAAACTTTTAGCCTGGACAAATAGATTTAACTGCTCTGTAATTACGTTTATACTAATAAACATAGAAAAGAAACAGGATTTTCATTTATATTCTCAGAAAAATGACTTGCATCTTCTCCCAGAGGTCCTCCCAATGCTTCATTATTCTTTCTAAGAAATGCGCCTTGTATGTTTTACCCATATATATTGAAACCAGATGATGGTGTGCAACTGTGCACCGTGGTCTTTAAGGCCTCCCTCTCACCTTGTTTCTCCCATGGGCATAAACATTTATGTGACTTTAAACACTCTGCACACTTTACATATAGTACATCGTGGGAACTGTATGTTGAGGCAGATGTTTGGACAACCTAGAACAGCTTCTCCTGCAATATTAGACTAAACCTTTGAATTTGCTTGCTTGTCTTTTATATGCAATGCTAAATCTGATGTTCATGTATGTCATCCCCTGCAGTGCTCTGTGACTTGTGGAAAGGGAAACATGGAGAGGGAACTGGTCTGCGTTTACCGTAACCAGACTGAAACAAAAGAAGAACACTGTGCACATTTTCCCCGACCGAGGACAAGCAAAGTTTGCAGGGCAGGACCGTGTCCCAGCTGGAAAACCACCAAGTGGCAAATGGTATGCATTACAATAATCCCAATTAACCATCTGCAGGAGCAAGATGCAACAAGGAAAAAGTTACTATGTGTAATTATGTGCTTCCTTACTACAGACAATCCCATGACAACACATACTGTAGAAGCAATGGAAATGTGCCTAGTGGTGATGTAGGATTACTTGCCCATTATGTCATTTAGAGATATATGAAAGAGGAAAAAAACACATACAGTATTTACACACCATACAATTATGTCCACATTTGCCATTAATTTTGAAACTTGCTTTGAAATCTGTAGCTTAGAATT
Source organism: Clarias pachynema (assembly GCA_030014365.1). Classification (NCBI taxonomy): domain Eukaryota; kingdom Metazoa; phylum Chordata; class Actinopteri; order Siluriformes; family Clariidae; genus Clarias; species Clarias pachynema. The sequence continues at coordinate 21,567,994 of JAQMYL010000012.1, forward strand.
GCTCTTGGATATTTTACTTTAGTGGATACATGTTTTAGGAAGCAGCCGGTGCATTGCTACTGCAGTTCTAGTTCCAGGGTCCCTGTTTCTGAGCTCAGGTCTGTGTGATTTGCAAGTTCTCCATATGTCTGTTTTGGCTTCCTCTGGGTTTCTACGAGGAACTCAAAGCAGAAGATGTGAACAAGCACGTGACTGTGTGTGTGCATTGTGTCCTGCAGTGAACTGATGTCTCATCACGGTTGTATTTACAACTCACAACCAGTTGAACGAGTGCATTAATGATTGTTTTAGGAACAGACATGTAATGGAGTAGAGCTTAGATGTTCCCTTTATCTGTCACGATCCTGTCTTAAATTACTAAGTTTGTTTGGATGCTGAAAATGCAGCCTATATCTATGTGAGTCCATGCTGCTGGACCCGAATCAGTTAGAAATCCATGTGTTTCAAATCATGTTGGATATAGCATGGGCTTGTTTCATAGATTGTTTCTGTTTCCAAGAGAGCACAGGTCTTGGGCACAAAGTGTGAGTAATCAAATTGTAAAATATCAATATTAGCAAAAAAATAATTTCCCCCAGCTCTATTATTGTAGTGCCAAAATCTAAGCAGGGGATCTATATGCATGTTTATACTTGGACAAAGAGGGCTCTGTGAATGTGTGTGTGTGTGTGTGTGTGTGTGTGTGTGTGTGTGTGTGTGTGTGTGTGTGTGTGTGTGAAAAAGGTTTCAGTCATGTTGGAGCCGACCACACACTGGAAATGTCTGCTTCCCTCTTTTATGTCCTTAAGGGTGACATACTTTTAGAGCATATTGTCACATCAAGTCAGGACACACACTCATGCGCATATACACAGCTGGTGAGCCACAAACAAAGACAATCCAAAATTTATCACCAACTTAAACTACTTGAAGATTTCTCATGCAATCCATCATGGGATACTTTGGAAAGAAATGGTGTATGTACGTGAGTAAAACAAGTGGCATCCCAGGGGCTCATTTCCCCCTATTCCACAAGTTCAACCTGAGGCCAGATATAAACAGGGAAAGTCTTGTCTGGAACTAGTTACAGAAACAGGTTTAAGAGTGGAGCAGTTACTGGCATTCTACTTAAACTCACATGCATGAAATCTAATTGGTGGTATTGAGACAGGTTCAGTGTCGTTCTCCCAGGTCCGGTGATGCTACCCCTTACTTCCCCTGAGAGAGGAGACCATTCCTTCGTCAATTCCACTGTGGTCTGGAAGCAATCAGCCGTCTTCACATACCACCATTAAGCATGAAATCCACAACTAGAACAAAAAGGCATGGTTTATATCTTAACATGCATGCCTATGACTGACAACTTTAGAAACCTGTGTCCCACTTAGGCTTTTTTTTTTTTTTTTTGCAATCCCTCAGTCCTGCATGATTCCTGGGACTAAGCAGAGGAGGGAAGACTGCTGCATAGTGATTTTTTTATATACTTTCCAGAGGATTTCAGTTAATATGGGTGCATATCAATATGGTGGTATGTTGTGGAATTGGGGGACTTTTGGAAAATGTCTGTCTGAAGCTAATAATGCACTATGACATTTGAAGATGGAAATAATTGTCTGCTCATCATCTCCTGATTAAAGACAAAGTTATCTAAAGCTCATAAATTTATTCAACCATATATTGTACAGACACATATATAAGATAAGGTCATCATTGTTAGTCTTGTGAGTAAAGTAAAGACAGCTGAACATTCAAATAGAAAGATTTTTAAAAAACTAGGACTGTGATTCAAACAATATTAATATCTGGGCTGCAGTGTGGATTGAGAAAAGAATGTACAATGTACAGTACTGTGCAAAAGTCTTGAGCCACCCCTTATTTCTTCATATTTTGCTTCCAAAGAAACAGGCTTTCTTGTATTTTTTAATGCATTCTTGAGGAATAGTTTACTAGGCTTTCAGAAGAACTTTTGTGGCTCTCATTTTAAGTCCAGTCCCTGTACCTGACCAGTTTCATAGTAATGTTTTTGTTTGTTAAGGCTCACAGTGATCCCTGGATCATTCAAGCATTAAATTAACATTTAATCTAAGAAATGAACCAGTGAGTAACAGGTGCAGGTGATGACAGATGATCAGCCGGTGATTAGTATACTGGTGATGCTGAATGATGAGTGGTTGGAACAGACGGGAGGGCAAATGAGGTCGCTGCAATTTTTTTATTGTATCTTTAGGCACTTTGCAGCCTGTTATAGTAAAACATCTGTTATCATTTCTCTAATTCAATCTACATTTGAATAAAAGGGGGATGGCTCAAAAGTGTGATTGCTTAACAGCAGCGAAGGATGGCGTATAGCTAACAGGGCAAGAAAAGACACACCTGAAAAAAAAAGGAAAGAAAAAAAGGAAAAAAGGAGGGAAGGACAATAACTAGAGGAGCATTGTAACTATTTTCACACCCGAGCTACATGAGACATGACAAACATGGCAGAGTTAAATAAGTACTGATAGATGGTTGGAGCAGAAGTATTCCCATAAAATGGGTGGAATAATGATAATAAAGAGAAAACTTAAGATAAACAACATTGAGTTTTCTTGAGTCATGGACAATATTGCATGTTTTTATCCTTTTTGTTAGATTGGGCCTACAAACTGCTTGTGTAAAGGGATTTCTGTTTTATTCTCTTGCTCAGACCTGTGTTATAGCCGTCTCCATATTTGCGTATAGATAGTTTCCAGGTTCTCGTGTTCTGATCAGATACCTGGCTTATGTGAAATTTCAGCCCACATCATTTGTTTTGTACCCAACCCCAAATCCTGCTTTAACTACAAAGTAAATTACAAAGACCACATATCAATACACACTGAACGAGATAAGCAAAGGAAGGAAGAAAGCACTGAGCTCAGCCAGCTCACCTTTGCTTTGCTTTGATCCTTGCCACATGTTTTAGACAGGAGAAGAAGCTACGCTTAGAACAGCGGGACATCAAACAGTTTATCTCGATAAGATCTGGTTTGAAGTAACCTTGTGCCTCTCACAGACAATATAAATGAATTTAAATGAAAATGTTTTCATTAGCTTTGTGTTTGGCCTGATAGTGTTGAGACATAATAACCATGTGTGAAGCAGGTGCTGAAGACAAAACAACATCAGTTTAGAGCAATTAGTGCTCGCATTCAAAATAAACACATGGACATGGCTTTTAAAATTTCATCAGAAGATTTTTTTTTGCACGGAACACAAATCAGTTACACCATCTAAACATATTTATGACACATCACAGGTTTATTTAAACAATTTGAACAAAAAATAATTGACAGTAGTTATAATGGTAGTTATAATTATAATAATGAAAAAACCTGTATTATTATTACTATTATTTTATTGTGGTTGTTGTTGTTGGTTGTTCGTAGTAGTAGTAGTAGTAGTAGTGGTAGTAGTAGTAGTGGTAGTAGTAGTACTATATGAGGGTATTTAAATACGGACATGTGATGAAATTCTCTTGTGCATCATGGTGTAACGAACACCACTTGCACATTACAGGGACTCGGCTGGGAGTTATTGCCTCATCCCACAGTCCTGACATCACAGTGATTTTCACATGTTTGGGCCATTAAAGGAGTTCCTTGGAGGGCGGTATTAAAGACGTGAAGCAGGCAGTCTGATCATGGCTGTGGCTCACTGAGTAAACTTTGTGCCTTGATGGTATCCAAGTACTAGTGAAACACTGGGATAAGTGCATTAGTGTATTGGGATTATTTAGAAAAATAATGATCCCGGTTTGGTGGGTTTCCTCCGGGTACTCCGGTTTCCTCCCACAGTGCTTGGTCGGTTTCCTCCGGGTACTCCGGTTTCCTCCCACCAGTCCAAAGACAGGAAGATTAGGCTAATTGCTGTTCCCAAATCACCCGTAGTGTGGGAATGAGTGTGTGAGTGTGTCTGTGTGTGTGCCCTGTGATGGACTGGCACCCTCTCCCGGGATAGGCTTCAGGCCCCCCGCGACTCTGAATAAAGGATAAAGCGGTATAGACGATGAATGCATGAGTTAGTATCTTAATTAAAGAATGTAATTTGTGTATTTTTTGTGTGTTTACAGTGCACAGTCACTTGTGGGGTTGGAGTGCAAAAACGTGATGTGTACTGCAGGTTGAAAGGCAAAGGTCGTGTAGGAGAAGACCTGTGTGATGCTCGTCTCCGTCCAAGCACTTTGCAGCAATGTTTGTTCCCTGAGTGTCAAGACTATTACTGGTTAGCCAGTGAGTGGCAGGAGGTGAGATTTCCACTTTTCCATTTCCAAATCTCTTTAAACATCTTTTATGTAAAATCGTGGTGGGAACTAAACTGGTTGTCTTCAACAAATTCATCAATTATTCGGTTGTTAATTGTTACTTGCATAACGCATTGTATTGAAGATGGCCCTCTTTCTTTGATTCCCACATTATATGATTTGCTAGATACAGTACATTGCACACCTCAGGTGGCTCGGCTTTGTTTTAAAATCTGATTAAACTCACATAACTCAGGCCTTTCGCAGTATGCAAGCATTTAGAAGAGCAATTTAGTTTTACAGTCATCAGTAAGCTGTTGATCATTCATTAGGCAGCCTAGAGTGGCTCGAGCACTCATTTAATTGACCCTCAAAGGCATTGCTGGAGATTTTCTAGACGCTCCTGCTGACAGTGATAGAGAGAGTATGTGGGAAATAAAGCAGAGCGACTGACAATATTCAAAACTGATCTCAACCTTCCCCGCACACTGAAACAATAACATGCTCACTTTAACATTTTTCTGTTGCGTCTCATCATCCTTTTATCTGTCCTGGGGTGAGAACTTGATATGGACTTAAAGACAATAACCTGCCAGGTATATATAGTCTAACTAGTTAACACAAGGTTGTATTTGATTGTTTTTAAATAATGCTTAATAAATTAGATCACATGTGCTGTGCTAAACATCATAATGTCCACTTAGTAGCTGTTAAAGAAATACACCTTAATTGAGACCACAATTTTAGAAGAAATGATTAATCATCGGTATTTTGGTATGAAGACTAAGGTAATATAATCACTAAAATGTGCAGGACAGGGGATCCTTTCTATGGATCGAGTACTATCTGATGTAGCTTCTCAGTAGAATCTTAAGGAGTGCTGAACCATTTAGCATTTAGACTTTTAAGGGTGTGGGATGATTTTAGTTTAGTTGTAGCACAACACTGCTCCTTGTGGTCACTCCTGCAACTCCTGACATTTTTTACATGTAAAATATTTTTTACATTTTCTGATAAATTTTTTATCCTCTTGGGCTATTCTGCAGCAGATATCCAGGACTTGAGATTACTAGACTACACTGTGCAAAAAATAAAATTATTTATAATACATTTTGAACAGAAAATGATTAAGCATTAAATGTCTTGAAATTCCCTTTTAATATATTTTGATAAAAAATGTTGATTTTTAAAGTTCTGTCTCTTGCTCTTTCTTCTATGCTTGACCAGTGTAACACTACATGTGGAGAAGGTATTAGACATAGGACAGTCCTCTGTGTGGATGGAGTGAAGAATCCAGTCTCTGAGAGTCTCTGTGACCCCTCAAGCAGACCTGAACTTTATCAGCCCTGCATTACCGCCCCCTGTCAGTACGTCTGGGTAACTGCAACATGGACACAGGTGACATACCAATATTACTATTGTACTGTACTATATACTCATCTATAAAATAACTGTTTCACAATGGCATCCAGCAATTCCAGCTGCAATCAAGTCAATGATTAGTAGAAAAATTAGGTGGAATTTATCGAGTGTAACCCTGAAGTGCCATCAGCAGTAGTGGAAGCATTTTGGTATGTTTCCTCAAATGATGCCATTGAATTCATTTGACTTGGCATTGTCACTTGTGGCCTTCCAGACCTACAGTGATCAGCAGTGGTTCAGTCCAGTTGTTCAGAATATTTACCCATACCCTGCGAATGGTATTTTTGGCATCTCCAAACCTTCTGGCGAAGTCTGCTTGCATGACACAAAGTTGAAGCATCCTGGTGGCCCTCTTTCTGCTAGCAATGTCTAAACGAGCGCATGATAATCTAAAAACAAAATGCACAATCAATATTTTCCTTACTTTTGATATCAAGCCATGTCAGCTGTCACTTTGTTTGTCACTATGTGTATATATATATATATATATATATATATATATATATATGCTTAACTCCTTCTATATCTTGCAGTGTTTGTTCTTAGATTTTAATTGCACTAGTAACCTGTGGTCAGTTATCACATCGATATAGACCATATGTAAGATATACAGTGTGCAATCTACAACCTGTCTTTGTGTTACTGTCTCTGTGGCGGCTGGAAAGTCCTTCGGGATCAATAAATTATCTATCTATCTATCTATCTATCTATCCATCCATCCATCCATCCATCCAGTCTAATCTAATCTAATCACATGGCAAATTTCATGCATGTGCACAGCACCGCTTAAGAATACGTGACTTAGTCAATCCACATTAATGCTCTACTGAGCATGAAGACAATTTTTTTAAACCTCTGTTCTTAATGTAACAAGGAAAACTAAATTATGAATTAGATTTTGGGTTTCCTTGACAAATTTTATATAATTTTTATAGTGCATTTCTTTTCATCCATGATTATATAATATATTCAGACTGTTTTGATTCAGTCACAGGTCATTAATCAAGATTTCTTTTAATTGTTAATTTATCATTTTGTGTGCTGTACTGTTTTGTCTCTGTTGCATTTGAAAATATAGAAAATATAGGATTCATAATGCCTGAGTCATATCAGTTAAAAAACCTACATGAGCTGGTTTTAGAATTTGTCTTTAATAACAGAGGCCTGAATATTAAATTACGGATTACAGATTAAATGTAAATGATGTGCAGTATAGACAGGCATGCACTTACGGGAATATGTTTGTGTGTTTCAGTGCTCTGTGAGTTGTGGTGTGGGTTACCAGCAGAGGATAGTGTCATGCACAGCAGTACCTTCTGCTCCCAACCTGCAGGTGTTTGGTGCTCAGTCTTATACCCAGGTTTTGCCTTCTAAGTGCCCACAGCCTCCTCCACCGAACACCCAACCATGCCAGCTCCCACTATGCCCACTATCTGTGTACTGGAAAGCTGGTCCATGGAGCAAGGTGTGTGAGTGCATCTGTATATTTAATCTTGTCGTTCTCCACACATCCGTTCTTTCTCTCCATGCTAACAGCATGGTAGAGGTCTTTGGAGTATTAAAGTATGCCTTCATTGCCATGCATTTTCCATTTTGATCAGCCAGTATACATTTTTCTGTTTTGCTTTTTCTCAGTGCTCTCAGACATGTGGTGATGGAGTGATGCAGAGGACAGTGGAGTGTCTCACCGATCAACAGCTCCCCTCTAAAAACTGCTCGTTATCCACCCGACCTCATTCTCAGGCAGCATGCAGACAGAGACATTGTTAGTATTATTTTATATATGTATGTAGAGTTCATCTCAGAATCTCAGTTTAGCATTTTATAATATTAATAAAACATTATTCATTCTCCAGAGATCAATTTCGCTGATATATTGCTGTCTTGATATGCATGTGTTTTCTTTGAAAAGTCAGTTTCTAAATAATGTCTCAGCTCCAGATTTCCACACATGGCTCAGCTCATTGTTGCCTGTGGCTGTTGCTCAAACACAAATCCTTTATAATAAAATTAAATTGTCTTCGCTGAGCCAGATACTCATACTGTTTAGTGGAAAGGAATGTTTTTTTTTCTTCAAAGTCTGGATTGCTGTGGGGATTTTGATATATTCAACCTTGTTTGAAGTTATTTATCCTTAATCCATAGTTTATCTGTAATCCGTAATTTAATATTCAGGCCTGTCATAAAGGATGAATTCTAAAACCAGCTCATGTAAGTTTTTGACTGATATAGGCATCATGAATACTACCTATATTTGTGAACGTAACAGAGAACACTGGCTGCTAAATCCTTTTCAGGATCATTCTCTGGCTTTCAGATGCTTTGGCAAATGACTAGAGATTTCTGCTGTAGACTTTCCTGCCAAGTCAGGCTTCGGTGTTCAGCATTCATATGTTACCGCCAATCAGTGATTCCCAAGACATGTTTCTTAATCCACCTGAAATTACACTATACAGAAACTAAAATGGAGAAATATGATGGTCTTGGTACAGTGAGAACATGAACACTCACATAGTGGTGCAATGGCTGTCATTTACACTTGAACTGCATTTGTTGAGATTAAGATTTTTATGTTTTAGGTGAACTGGCCTCCAACTGCAAAGAGCTACAGATGAGAGAAGGTATAAGAAAAGATGGTGAACATCACCTCAGAGTTAAATGGAAAGTTCTCCAGATTTACTGTGCAGACATGCAGACCAGTTTTCCAAAGGAGTATGTGACTCTACGCAGCGGCCACACTGACAATTACTCAGAGGTGTATGGATACAGGTAACGTTTCCTCCATGATCGTATTTAGGTGCTTTAGAAATTCTATTTCGAAATTGATTTAGCGTTTTCTACTAATTACATTAATTTGCCTTTCTTATGGAACTAACAAACAATATAAAGACCAAATAAGCAGATAAGTGTCTGACTCACTGACTGACTAAATTCTTCTTTGATCTTTCTTTATTTTTATTTTGCCTTCTAGACTGAATAACCCTTTCGAGTGTCCGCATAATGGCAGCAGACGTCAGGACTGTGCTTGCAGAAATGACTATCCAGCATTGGGCTACACTCTCTTCTACAGAGTGAGACTGGACCTCAAAACCATGCGAATAATCAGTAAGTGCACTGTAAATGGTTACCTGATGAAATGCCTTTATGAATAGTGTTCAAGTAAAAAACGTGACTTTTGGTATGGCAAAAAACAACACATTTATGAGAGTAAAAACCACCTTCATTTCTCTGTATAATCTATATAATCACTAGTGCTTGAATACCATTAACATAGAAAGTTTTGTCAAAACCCCAGGCCTGCTTCACATCTGAAGTGTTGGCCTCCTGTGAACTCCTTTAATGACCCAAACATAAATGGCTTGGAATGGCAAGCTAAGGACTGAGTATGGGGTATGTGGCAACAAAGTGGTCGCTAATAATGTGCAAGTGGTGCTCATGAATGATTGTGTGTACAGTTCCCAAAGACAGATCATCTTTTCCGCAAGTCGGAAAAAAGTTTTCAATTTTCAAGTTCCATTTTGAAGTGAATGTTCACGGGGACAACTGCAGTGGGCTCAGAGCCGCCTTGGCCAGACATACAGACTTCTTTAAAATGTTTGCACCATTCAAATGTTTTACTGTGACTAAGAGTCTCATCACTGTACTGTGCTAGAAGCCTCTGTAAATGTAAATCAGTTTTATGCCTTCTTTCACAAGAAATTTCATCACAAGTCCTGGTTTGACTTAAAACAGTTTATAGCTTGTAATGAAAAAAGTGTCAATCGTCTTTATATCACAGAGTATCATAAATTATATGTATTATGACACATAGTCTTATTGTAATGAGATTTAGGTGTAATGCCCATGTGTTAACGAGATTGTATTGAATTCTTGTGTTTTGTTTAACACAGCCACAGACGTGCAGTTTTCTAAAACCCTTCTTGGCCACCCTGTTCCGTTCGGCAGTGCTGGAGACTGTTACAGTGCTGCTAGGTGCCCTCAGGTAGGGATTTGAGATGCCAGAGTTGACCATATCATACTACTGAGTTGATCTGGGAACAGCCACTGCTGCCCAAATAGATGCATCAGCTGTGGTGAGCTGTGTGTGATCTTTTTGTAACAATTTTCTAATTTTTCAGGGTCAGTTCAGCATCAATCTCACTGGGACAGGACTAAAAGTGGCTGAGTTAACTAAGTGGGTGCCCCAAGGCAACTATGTCTCGATCAAAGTCCATCGATCAGAGGTAAGAAGAGGAACACTTTTCTTTATTGAAAATCCTTGTTTGATGCAATATCAAGCTAAGGTGCACTTTTCGCATGTTAAGAAAAGATTCACAGTATGTTATGCAACTTGTCGAATGTCTTCCTGTCAGGATGCAACACGTGTCTACGGGCGCTGTGGAGGATTCTGTGGAAAGTGTCTGCCTCATCCTCATACGGGTCTTCTTGTCCAGATCCAGTGAAGAACACTCAAGTCAAGCCTGCAAGTGCATAGCTGCAAACTTCCATCAGGGCCTTGGCATTGGTGGAATGTTTTTTTGTGAAAAATGATCACATACTGTACACTAGACCACATGAATGCACATGAAGAACTGTTGGTCTGTACATGCAAACGTATTTTACATGCATATGACTATTGTGGTTTGCCATGAAAGTGTACTGAGGCCTCATGTCTCTCTTTAATGGAAAATCAGTGTCTTGCACACTCTGTGTTGCTCTTTGGCAACTCTGGTTAATAATCAGGACTGCAGTGAGCCACAGCTCAATGTTCCCTCCACAATCACCAGAAGTGTCATGCCCTCCTTCGAGCACTCACAAGCACAGCGTCTGTGCTGTCTCAGAACTGTAAACGAGACTTGTCGGAAATTAGTAACAATATATACCATGCACAATATTATATATCGCTAAGGTCATATTGTGCCTGCCCATTTTCAATATTAGAGTACAGTTAAATCCTGTCCTATCGTAAAGACACCATGAGAATCTTTTCTGAGAATGTTAGTCGATTCTTTAGTCAAATTTACCACAAGAGTTTATTTAAACCTTGTTAAAGAACCAGCACTCTGACCGATGAAGAAATGATTAAAGAGCATAAAGCTGTGATTATAGCTGAGACAGTTATTGCAGCAGAAACATTTATTAGCAGTACATGCATACTGGAAAACAGACCCTTTCGTTCAGGGTGAGGGTTTTATAGAATATTGTAACCTCTCTTGTCTTGTTATAGGACAGACTCATCTCATACCACAAAGTATTTATACCTAACCAGGACAAACAGCAGAAGTGTAGTCGGTCAGTATGCAAATACACTGACCAAAGTGAACGTTTAAAATAATGAAAGTTTTTATAAAAACTTTCAGTAAACAAATAGTGTGTCTGTTGTCTTATCCTAAATGAACGATGTCTTCTTTCAGATTCATTACAGAAGTATGTAATCTAAAAGACTTGACTTTTACACTAACAGTATGTATTTGCCTTCATTTGGACAACATATCCTGCAAAAAGGATATTTTAATGATTGTGGAGATATTTGACTCCAATGCTTAGTCAGGAGTAAAAAAAAAAAGCAGCAATTTTTTTTGTTGTTGTTTCATTCAACATATTTTCAAAGAGGAAAATAACTACAACAACAACAACAACAGTGAATAGCTGGATCTGAAAATGAACATAGCAAATTATATAGTTTATACATAGTTTTTGTGTATCAAGGCTTTCACTGACCAACATGACTGTTCACATTAGGATTTAAAGTTATAGTTGCACCACACTAAGGCCTTGTTTCACAGCCCATCACTAAGCACTGTAAAGAACTGTGAAGGAAATCTGCTGTGGGTAGAAGTAACTGTAAATCAAATTTATTGCTATTATGTATATAGCCTAGAAGGTGAATAACTATCTTTGGGGAAATTATTTTTAAGCAACAATATTTAAGACACCCAAGTGTTGTTGCATTTAAACGTATTTTATAAACTTTATAAACAGTTTGTAAAACTGAAGAAAAACTTTATACAATCAATTGTTACATTGTTTGCATCATTTTATTCAACCAATAAAGTAATTAATTTAGCTAGTTACAGTATGTGTATTTTAGATGCACATTAGCTGTAATAACCAGGCATGGAATAACAATCTGACCCTACCTCCTGCAAAGTTGGTTATTCAAAATATGTATTTTTTTTCTATATGTTTCTCTATTTTTTTCTGCTATTTATGTGTGACAATATTTATATAATGTAATGATGTATGTACAGTAGATATGTTCATTGTTTTGTTGCATTGTTTTGTTGACTACTACCATGAAAAACACTTTATGTTACAGAAATGGCATTACATTTTATGTGTTAGTAATCAATTAACTTTCTAAAGGAGTATTAAATTGATGGTGCTTTTGTTTTTTTGCTACTACTGAAATTACCTTGAAAATATCTAGAGGTTTCTATTATTATCTTCATAACAGAGACTTGTGGTACAAGTACAGTAATTACATGCTCAGGTGTGGTGTTGGCATGTTAGTCGAGCGTGTTGCACCACATGTAGCAGCTGCCACTTTGCCTTTGATGTTAGTTTGTCAGTGGCTGTAACCAGGAGCGATTTGGAAACAAACAGATCTGGCACTATACTTAGACCAAAGTCTTGCTGTGTAGGTGCATGTACTCCAATCAAGGGACCTTCACATATAATTTCAGTTCATTCTGGTTCAAAAGAGCAGTCAAACCTGTCTTATATATGGTATATCTGTGAGCAGCTAATGATACATTGTTTATTGTTGTTTTGATAGGCAACTGATCTCTGAGGTCTGTATCAGAAATAAAACAACATTTTACTAGATGCACAATGTGCCAAGGAATGTGTAGAAATTGAACATGACACTTTCATTTTCATATAATAACAGTTTAAATTTGTAAATTTAGTTTTAACATGTATACTTGAATTGCAAATAATACATCCTGATTAAGTCTAGGTACCATGGTGAAATGAAACAGTGGGCCTGTGGCCATGTATTATCCAAAGATGTTTTACAGACGCCTGTGTTACCTGTGTATGTTTGGTGTGAGTTTTTATAATGCAATCATGAATTGTGGTGCTATGTTTTGTAGTAAGAAAGCCTATTTGATCAAACCTGTAAGACATGCCACTGTACTAACTCTAATTTAAAAGAGCAATAAAATGAATGAAGTTTAATCAGCTGATCTGTTGTCAGTATTAAAGAAGTATGCTTAAAAATGCATTGTGTCTAGGAATAGACAACACACACATGTAGATCTGCAGTGTAAAATACACTTTTTTATCTCAACATAAGCTCATGTAGCCCTAAGTTATGTGTTATATTGTGTCAGAACATGTTGCTGCCTTCATATAAATCTGATCAAAGAAAAAAAAATACTCAAACTAGTCATGCTGTGGCCTGAATCAAGTCAACATAGTTCTAGTGACATGATCAAGTAACAATTTATTTTACCATAGTTTAAAAATGTGGCCTGGCTATAGTCTGAAAGACTCCAACTTGACGTGAGTCTCATATTCTTACATTAGTCTCAAACCCAGACTAAGAAGCATCGCCCCATGGGGAAAACTGACCCTGTGCCTTATGACTGATTATAGTGCTCTAATGGAGGTATGTTTTACATTAGTCTGACAAAATGTTGTTCCAGCATTGTACTCTTATCTTTGGGGACAATTTAAAATTATACTAAAATTGAAGAACAGTCCAAACACAGGTCATCGTCAAACTGCAGTTATCCTGATGCTATCCTTAACTACAGTGGCTTGCAAAAGTATTCGGCCCCCTTGAACTTTTCCACATTTTGTCACATTACAGCCACAAACATGAATCA
>JAQMYL010000012.1:21585158-21600049 GCA_030014365.1 Clarias pachynema
CACACCTAAAGACTAAAGAAGCACAACTAAAGGCTGAGAAAGAAAGGCTGGAATTAGAAACGGCGCTCGCAATTGTCGACGCTGAAATAAAAGTGTATCAGTGTCGTTAAGAACGACAACATTCGGCAAGACAGAGCGTGGTCATCGAACCGAACAGTGCATACTTTCTCATCTCAGAATATAATGAACACTACGACCATAGCGCGTCAACGGAATATAACGAACTGCCAACGTTTTTTGGGGCAGCTCACCTAGGCGTGCCCGTAAGTGCAAACCCACAAATGACAAGTACCTTAAGAGAATGTCCTACCCAAGACAATGAATATCTACGTCAGGGCTTTGATACAGTACAGCAACGTCAGACAGAAATCACAGAAATGCTTGCGAAGAGCCAAAGGCAATTTTCTTTACCTCAGCGCAATATCCCCCCGTTTCATGGAGACCCGCTTGAGTTCACGTCTTTCATGATGGCCTTTGAACACTTGATCGAATCCAGAACTGATAGTGACATTGATAAGCTGTACTATCTTGAACTGTACACCAAAGGAGAACCTAAAGGCCTTGTAAAGAGCTGCATGCATATGCCAAATCAGCGTGGTTATGCAAAGGCAAAGAAACTATTACACGACAGGTTTGGAAACGAGCTACGAATTGCAGCAGCGTATAAGCAAAAGGCACTTAATTGGCCGAAAATAAAGTCAGACGATGGAAAGTCGTTAAGCGCCCTCTCCTCATTTCTGATAACTTGCAGCAACGTCATGGCAAACGTTGAATCCATGGACGAGTTAGATGGTACTGCGTGCATGAACATCATTCTCTCAAAACTGCCCTACAAACTGCTTGACAGATGGAAGGCCCACACACACAAGTATCAGGGGCACAACAAGAAAAGAGCCAAGTTCGCCCAGCTGGTGGAATTTATCGACCAGCAAGCGAGTTTATACTCGGACCCGCTCTTCGTAGACCTGGACGCCATGACCAGCGATAAAAAATACGGACACACATCCCTTCAAGGATCCAAGCTAAAAAGGGAAGGAAAAAGAAGGGTCAGCTTTGCAACGGAGGTTAAACAGGTTGGTAAAAATTATAAAGACTCGATCACAGCGAAGAATACCGGTGCATTAGTTATCAGCGCTTTCACTAAACCTTGCGCATTTTGTAAGAAAGGCCATACCTTAGATGAATGTTACCAATTCAGCGACAAGACACATAAAGACACATAAGACACATAAAGTGGACTTTTTAAAAAAGAATGGATTTTGTTATGGATGTTTAGTAAAGGGACATTTAAGCAAAGACTGCACAAAAAGAATCATATGTCCGTCGTGCTCAAAGAAACATCCTCGCATGCTACACATTGCAGTACAAGACACAGCTCAGGTAATTGTAAAGGCCGACGAAACTGAAACAGATAGTAAGCCGCCTGCTGCAGTGAGTCATGAAACAAGCGCCTGCACTGGGGCTGGAGACAATTGCATTCTCTCCATAGTGCCAGTTAAAATAAAGTCCAAGAAAAGCGACAAAATAATAGAAGTGTACGCATTTATGGACCCAGGTAGTTCTGCCACTTTCTGCACGGAGTCATTAGCAAGACAGTTAAATGTTCAAGGCAGAAAAGTGGAGCTGATGTTGAGCACCATGAATTCTAAGAAACAAGTAGAAAGCCATGTGCTCACTGATTTGGAGATTAGTGGTCTGGAAGAAAACACCTTTATTGAACTTCCCAAAGTGCTCACACAAAAGAGTATCCCAGTTACAGCGGAAAACAACAGCACGACATTGATAAGTGGCCATATCTCAGTGAAGTAAAATTGCCCCAGTTCGATGCTGGAATTGAAATTCTCATAGGCAATAAAGAGTATGAGCTCCTAGAACCATGGCAAGTGATTAACAGCAGGCACATGGGGCCATATGCAGTAAAGACTGCTCTTGGATGGACTTTGAATGGACCTCTTCGAGAACCCGTCAAGGACAGCATGCACGACAACTAGCAGACGAGTGTTACAGTCAACAGAACTTCCATAGAAAGTGTAGAACAAATGCTGATACAACAATATAACCATGACTTCCCTGAAGGAAATTGTGACGATAAGGCCGAGTTGTCACAAGAGGACTATCATTTTTTAGACTCTGTAACTAACTCTTTGCAGTTTACAGACAATCACTTTTACATCGGTTTCCCATTTAAGAAAGCAGCCATTCAAATGCCTAACAACCGAAGTGCAGCCATGCAGCGCGCACTAAATCTCAAAAGGAAATTCAAGAGAACTGATGGAGAGACATTCTCCAAAGATCAATTTTGACACATCAGTCAGAATATTTGTCCAAAAGTCCTGGGGATAATCAAGATGATTTTTGGCAAATGTAAGACAAGCTTTTGTGTTCTTTTTGGTCAGCAGTGGCTTTTGCTTTGGAAATCTACCATAGATGCCATTTCTGCCAGTCTCTTTCTTATTCTTGAATCATGAACATTGACTAGTGAGACCTGCTGTTCTTTAAATGATATTCTGTGTTCTTTTTTGATATCCTGGATGGGTTGTTGGTGTGGGTTCCTGGAGTAATTTCGGTAGGCTGGACACTTGTGAGAAGGTTCAGCACTGTTCCAAGTTTTTTTCTCATTTGTGGATAATGGCTCTTTGCATGGTTGGCTGCAAAGTCTCATGAATCCCCAAGGCTTGGTAACCCTTTCAGACTAATACATGTCAAAAACTTTATTTCTAATCTGTTCTTCAATTTCTTGTTGCTTTTTGAGATTTTTTTAAAAACATGTTTCACTTTGCCAGACAAATTCTATTTAAGTGATTTCTTGATTCAACAGCTCTGACAGTAATCAGGCCTGGGTGAAATTTAACTCAGCTTTTCAAAAATCACAGTTAATTCATGAGTTACTTTTTCACATAAGTCCAGGTAGGTTTGTCCAGCCTTTTTCCGTTAATAAATGAAACCATCATTTTGTTACGTGGTGCGGTATGGAGAGCCGCACCACGAGATGTAATAGTTTTTATCTATTATCTATCTCTCTCGCCGGCATCTTAGACAGGTAGAGGCTGGGGCTTTGCCTCCGAACAGCGTTCCGTTCCGTTCTGTTCTGTTCGGTTCGGTTCTGTTCTTTTGGCCCTGATACCTTACCGGTGCTACCTAAATAATCGCACGAAATGCGGCGGTATCAGGACCAGGTATCAGGTATCAATAGACGCGCCGCCAGGTGTGTTGTGTCCAGGCTGATTGCCTTACGGCGGCGTTGCCTGGTAACCACGTGTCTATGTGGCCGCGCCTCTGCCTGTTCAGAACTCGGCGGGGAAGCAGCCTGCGGATCTCCATGTTCTCAACAGTGCAGACTAGTATTTATGCGCGGTTCTGCTCCTCATGAGACCCGCGTCGTTACACATTTGAATAAAACATTTTTATTTTCTTGAGTCTTTTTTCGTAATATTAAAATTTGTTTGATAATCTCAATCATTTAAGTCTGAAAAATATACAAAAAGGTCAGGAACATCGCAAATACTATTTCACAGCACTGTATGGCATACGGCATTGTTAGCACTGTCTCCCTGCACCTCCAGGGTCTGGGTTTGATTCCTGCCTTAGGTCTGTCTGTGTGTTTGTGTGTGTGTGTGGAGTTCGCATGTTCTCCCCATGCTTGGTGGGTTTCCTCTGTTTCCTCCTACAGTCCAAAGACATTTATTAGGACAACTGAATTGCCCGTAGTTTGTGTATGTGCGTGTGTGTATGTGTGTGTGCTCTGTGATGTAAGGTGTACCCCTCCTCGTGCCCTAAGTCTCCTGGGCTTGGCTCCAGGCCCCCTTAAACTTAGGGGGGACGATGAATGAGTGAGTGTTATTTAACAAAGAAAGGTTGATAAAGTGAAGGAGATATTTATTGCGTATTTATGAAAGGAGGCTTCACTGTCCACTGTCGGCTCCTTTCATAAATAAGATTTAAAAATTTTTTTTTTTACAAAAACTCAAACATCGTTCACATCATGATGTCACAGTTTCTGCTGGTCATACATTTTATCTAAATTTGGGCCAATCCACAGTAATGTTTCTGCAATGAACATGAAATAATTGACTAAGAATGTAAGAAATGATGTGACCAAGAGAACCTCAGGGAAAAAGATTATAAATCACCCAGCGTATTGTTTCGGGTTGCTGATTATCTGCCATAGTGGGTTTGCAAATTTTTAAAACCCCTTTAGAATTTGAGCACTTAAATATTTAATATAAAAATGATTTAACTAAATAATATATATATATATATATATATAAGTAGATATAAGTATTCAGACCACTGGCTACTCGGCTCATCTAACTAAATTCAGGTGGACCCTGTTTGCTTTGTATGTCTTCAGCTTTAAATTTACATCCAATCAAATGGTGTAATTATTGCTATGTGTTTTTAAAATTATATTTAAACCAGTGTTATATTTGTAGCATTGTGTGAAGTGACATGTGGTAGAAGAACAAACAAGAAAAGGTTAAATCTGGTTAAAATAGCTGAGGATTTTATTCAATAGCACTTAAAAGTCTTATCTAGCATTTCATCTGACAACATGACTGAAATGTAGCCAATACTTATTCATCAATATTTCTAATCGACAAACTATAAACTATGAGTCATTTACTACTGACCAGCAGATGGCGACAGTGAACAATGCAATATATTTATTTTATTTCAAAGACCACTGACAGTTTCCAAGCAACTTTTTCTAAAAGTCAAGTAACCATGTATTAGTCAGGACAAGAAGCATGACTGACTGGTTGTCTAGGTGGCATATGTTGTGCCTAGTGGAACGTATTCAAGAGCAACCATGCTGAAGGTGCAACAGCAAGACAGCCCAGGCTTTACTAGTGATATAAAAAGAGAACTGTTAACAGTCGGCACAAGTTGCATGGAGGACAGCATAAGGTGTAAGTGTTGCATTACATTGCATCCCAAACAGCTGCAGATGGCACATGAAGAATCCGGCAGAGAGGCCAAGAGGCGCCTGAACTCCATGTGCCACTGTGCAGAAGTGTCTGAACTGACAGAAGAACTGAGGCTTGTTTTTCTCAAAAAGAAATTCAGAAGAACTGCAGATGTCCGGCACATGTGCTATGTTGAGTTACGCAAGAGACAAAAGATGCTTTACTCTTTGAGGACGTTCCCTAAGATGGAGTGTTTAGTCACAGGATTTTTCAGGATATAAAATAGTGTGGGGGTGGGGGCTGGATCCCATGACAAGCCTGACCCAAACATACTACATACAGGATGATTTATTAGTCATGTGGAGACAGAGCATGATTTTGATTTTTAAAAATATATATATTTCCACCTTTCCAGCAATGAGTAAGCACTGCCATGCAACTTGCAATTGTACTGAAATACGAACATCGTTTAGTATTACAAGCTTTTGGATGAAGTAGAGTATTGTGGATAAAAAATAAAAAAAAACACATTATATTTCATTAGAACTTGTGTTCTTAGGTTAGGTCCAGTTGTTTTTGCCAGCTTTTAACAGTAGCTGCCTTTTGCAACAGATCTTCATACTGTATATGTATATTATGATACTGTAACTCTGAATAAAGCAAAGAAGGAAAAAGCGTCTATTGTGGATGATGCCAGAAGTGACGCAGAGTGTCTGGAAGGGCTCAGAGGGAGTTGATAGAGTCATAAGGGTGTTTCCATACAAAAAAAAAAGACTCATTATTTTTAATGGCTTAACACTCCAGTGGACTGAGCCTGTATGAACCCCAAAGCTCGCTGTTATGGATGACATCACTGGCTTATACTAAAGCCTGTTTAAGCAGAATGATGTCTTTGTACTAGAAGAATAACAGCAGCCTGAGAACACACTCACAAACCATGTATATCATGCGCAGTTAACTGAAAACCCTGCTTCTGAGTGTTTATATGTTTCTATGTCTTCACACTTCTGTTACATAATGCAGATAATGTGGATTACTTTATGTCTTGAAAAGCTTTATTTGCTTATATTGGTTCATTGCTTGTCTCTCTTCTAAGTATTTGTTCTTAAGTTGAAGGTGATTACAAGACACAAAGAAAGATGGAGTTGATGCTGAGACATGTCAGTCTGGCTACTGGTGTAAAAAACAAAACGGTGCTGCGAGACACTGGAACTGTTCGGCAATAGAATGAAAGCATTCATGGGCTGTCAAATGAGACAAGTAACAGAGCTAACTCTGACAGGCCGTAACTATGCCAGGGCATATCTCCCAAAACATCAAAGATCACATGTGAGAGATGGTGAAGAGTTTCAGCCTGTCAACATCTCAAATCACCACAATACACAAAACATTTCCTAGCACAGGGTACATAATTCAGCTTAGGTGACTGTAATGAACAACCATCAGAAATATACGGACCAACAATGTGGTTTGCATAAGAACGCTTACAAAACCCCCTCTGTATTTGGTTGCAATATTATAATTGCAAAAGTAACCGAGTTTTCATCTGGAAACACTTGTATTTTTGGATTTTGCACAACTGAATATACAGTAATACCCAGTAGGGGGCTCTATTGCCACAACTACCACACACCTTACAGTACATAAAAAAAAAAAACTATGGTGTGTCTGACAGACTGAGTATTCATTAGTTACTATTGTGGAAAAAAGATCATGTTGTCATGTTTTACATGTGTACCGATTGTATTCTTCTGCTCTTTAGTGGAAATCTGACATTGCTGTTATTCAGAGACTGAAAAGCCACTGATGAGTTAAATTGTTTAACACTGTGTCACATTTAAACAAACCCATTCTCCTTATTGCAGATGATCCAGAATGAGCTGATCCTATCTACAACTGGATTTGGAATGAGACTTTTGGAAGTACCAGCTTATAACGTACAGATGAGACGTGGTACAGTATATTATAGTGTATTTGTATACATTCATAAAACAAACAGGCTTCCACTTGTGATCTCGCTTTTTACAGATCGTGTCAAAATGGCAGTGGATTTGAAGATAATCCATTTTTTTTAAAGAGGACATCTTATTTTATTATTTTTTAAAAAAAATACTATTAATTGAGCTTAAAAAGTTCCAAATAACATGTATAAATAAAGTTTTGCTTGGTATTGTTAACATTATGAGGCCATTATTGGGCTGCATTTGCTTTTTATTCTTGCATTCATTTTTGACACTGGGATGCTTGTCATATTTGCACTAAGAATAAAACTGAAGAAATGTCTCGGAACCATCTGGCTGACACTCTCACTTACATTCAGTATTTATTTTTTTCTATGTTTTCCTCAGCCTGGCCTTAAACTTTAGAAGTCAAAACTTTTAAAGCTCAAACCACTGCAACAGTGCAACACTCGTTTCCTGATGCTTTCACACAAATGCTTATCCTCTGTACCTCTGCCATGCCACACTACACAGGAATGTGAAGCACTACTTGGGAGCAGCTGTATTTTGACAACATGATTGGCACACTGCTTTGCTTTTGCCAGGGCTGTGTTGAGTGAAGTGCCAGCCACAGATCCTGGGAAAAAGGCTGGTTCATCTAAAAAAGGTTAATGGTGGCTATTCATTCAGAACATTTATTCAAGTTTCTCAAATCTTTTATTTATACTTGCTTACAGGTAAAGCAGTGTGAATAATGAATAAAAAAAAACTGATATAAAGCAAAGTCCACAAAGTTAGATATGTGAAATATTTAAGTTTAAGATAATAATTAGTATTTAAATTAAACTTGAGTCTACACTAATTGAAAAAAAAAATGAAGAGAAAAGATAAACAGCTCTTTATTTTGAATCCTTTGACAACCTGGCCATGCTTAGAATGTCTTGTATGCGCTGAATTCTGATTCCCAGAATCCAACGATGCCTGAAAATATGGCTACTTAGCTCTCCATCTCTCAGCACATGCGTTCAAGTTCACCTGATCACAAATCACACATTCACACCTGGACTGGAATCTACACACTTGCATGTATGTACACAACATATAAGGTCTCCTTGTTCACTTACCCAATTATGAAGTATCACACTCTGTACTCTCTAGTACCAGTTTTTATAATAACTTGATCTCCTGGTTTTGATCCTGCTTTGAGTCATGTTTGTGATCCTGTCTTGTCCTGAGTCGTATTGTTTGTTGATCTGCTAATTTTCTATATTTGCTAGAATATTTACTTTTATGGAGAACTTAGTATTGTAGAAACAACCATCAAGTAGGCATCCTATTTAAGGAGTTTAAGGAAAGCTTTATCAGTGAAGACCCTTTATGAAACTGGTTGTGAAGATGCCAAAAATACAGAAAGCTTCATAGACAATACTTTAATAGACTGTAAAGATTTGGTCACTCTTCTATAGAACGTTATCAGTGTTGCATCAAGTGTTCTCTTAATATTAAAAAATGTTGATGTCACGTTGATTATGTATTGTTTAATAGACTATTGATCTTACATTGTGCATTATTTGTATGGGTTATATACTGAGTAGTAACTTATCTTTCAATTGAGATTGAACTTTACCTAAAGTACATGAGTAAGTCACTCTTGGGAAATAATCCACTTAATGTTTTGCATTTGCTTTAAGGATGTGGAGCAAGTTGTAGCTTTACTGGAAACATGAAACAGATTACAGCTCTTGAGAGCAACTACATCTCTTTCCTGACTGACTTCAGTCATTTTTAAGTGTTTGCTTCCTTTCTTCATTATTTTGGCTCCATGGTGATTTCCTCAACCCTGTTGGTGGAAGTACAAGAGAGAAGGCAGAGAGTCTACGGCCACACAGGGAGTGATCTGATCACCGTGTTGATGAGTCTGTCAGATAACTGTCTCATAGTCAAAGCAATGCCATGTCTCATCCCTTACAAACAAGCCCTTTACACCTCTCTCATCTTTCCCTATTGTGCCTAAACTACTACTGCTACGCTGTCACGCCTTTCTGAATGCTCCTGCACAATGAACTGCTGAATGGCACTTTTTCATGAGCTTTTAATCTTTGACAAAAGCTCAAAAAAACTATCAAAATTATCTTTCATCCTCCTTTTTAAAAAGCTATCAGAAGAATCTTAAACTGCTTTGCACTAAAAAGGCAAAGCAATGGACACCACAAAAGAAGGACTGCTGCAAGGGCAAAACATAGTGCACTGAGCTTCGCTGTACAGATGCTCATTTTCAGCTGGCAAGCTTTTGCCTATCAGCAGGGAATGTTGGGCAAGTGTTTGATCTCTCTCTCTCTGGAGAATGTTGGAGAATGCTTATTACTGCAAGAGGTAGAACTTATCGTGACTGATTTATATCAGATGTATGGCTACAAATCCACAATTTTAACGGTGCTGCTTTTATTAAAGACCACAGAGCCTGTAGAAAATAATAGCTCTGCACATTTGTTTACTGAGCCTTTGTCATAATCTCTACCGGAGGTGTGTTTATTCAGGTCTTTTTTTTCCCATAATGGGAATTTTGACTGGAATTTTGGGTCGCCTGGGTAAATTATAGTGCATACGGATCTGCACCTGGAATTTAAGCAATCATGGGATCAGAAAGAACTCTTCATATCTTATTATATACAACGAACAGATCCCAGTATAGTTTCTTAGCTCATGGGTTGGATTTAAGAAGTGAGTTGAAGGATTAGGGCTGTTTTAACCACATTGACCTATTACAAATAGCTGATTATATATATGGGAATCACATCTGCCAAGAATTAATAATAAAAATCTGTGCTGTTTTTTGGCTCTGATGCCGGTGTCACTCTTACAAATCATCTCTTAGAGAAGCAAAACCAGGTTTATACTGGCATGGCTGATAAAGGATAGAAAGAGAAGAGCAATAACAACAGTTCATTTGTGATTGCTTCACTTATTAAGAAAACAGCCTGAAGGGTAATTTAACATTTTTCCTGACTACAAGAGAAATGTTGTTGAGAACACACAAATGAAGCTATTCTTTTGGGCCAGGACACATGTCATCACGCAAAACTCATAAGAAAAAAAAAAATCACCCTACAGCAGAATATCCAGATGATAAAGGTTTTGAAAAACATGATTATTGTAGTGGGCAGTGGTGCATTGGGAAGCATTCCCATCTCATAGCTTCATGATCACTATTTTGATCCTTAGCTTGGATTACTGTGAATGTTCTCCTCATGTCTGCATGGATTTCCCCTGGATTCAGAATCACAATCAGAATCTGGTTCATTGCCAAGTACATTTTCACATACAAGGAAATTGTCTTGGTAATGTGGTGTGAACTGTTAGAAAATAGACATTAAGGCAAGGGGAATGTAGAAAGTACAACGAGAAAATATATGTATATAAAAATGAAGATTAAGATATAACATATAAATATGTTCCATTAAGCCTATGCTGAACATACACACATGTTACATTAAACAAGTATGTACAGTGTGCTAACAAAACAGAGAATGCACACAATTTGGGTAGTGTGAAAAGTGTGCAACAAATTACATGAATGTACCATATTGTGTACAGTAGGTGCATGTAATGTCCACAGAGGAAGTATCAAAAAGCCTGTCAGGAGGGGTCTGGGGCCTTATTCATCAGGTCAACTGGTTTTTTCCCTAAAACAAGCCAGTAGGTGGATCAAGTGTGTGTGTGTGTGTGTGTGTGCGTGCGTGCGTGTGGTCTGTAATGAACTGGCATCCAATTCAGTGTGTACTCCCATCTCACACCCAGTGTTCCAGGAAATGCTCCAGATCCACCATGACCCTGACCAGCATAAGGTGGTTACATTATAGGTCATGACCTACAAATTCATGCCTAATATTCATCAATTACTTAATAAATGTTGTTTCTCACAAAGTAACTATTACTGTCTCTGTCACCGGCAAATATTTTGTATCCTTCATGTTTCCACATGTGGCAAATGCATTATGCATGAACTGGATTCCCTGCACATCACACCTTTTTCTTTCTGATCTGGCTCTGACAATGTGTTCCTTTGTTTTCTCAACCTCTGTCTTTTTCATAAGACCAGGCTCCATCTCCAGGCAGCTGTGAAGGGATTAAAATTAAATTATGGGAATATTTGTTTTGTATACTGTCAGTAGGGTCAGCACATTGATTCTGTCCATCTTTTCTTCCTCTTCAACTTCTGATTTTAATTTCCTGGATACACGATACAGCATGAAAGTGATTTATGCATGCATTCCTTGCGACGAGGCCTTGCCAGATTTCAAGCAGTATCACTGCTGGAAGGATGGTGCTCTTTGGTTGAGCTGAAACAGCACAGTCACAGAGATCCTTGGGCTTTTTTTGAGCTCGGCTCATTTTTAAAAAAGTTGCTCTAAAAAAATTCGCTGGATTGTAATACAAGACTACAATTGAACTACATTAAATTGCACGTAATTAAATTTCTTATTTCGCTTTTTTTTGCGACAAGAACATGCTTTTATATAAATAATCCCAAGACACAATTGTACAACATTTGGCAACAAATTTCTTTTTTTACTTTACTGTTTCTTTGATCCTCCCATTCTCCAGCTGTGGTGATGCCCAAACATTCCACCTCTAATATTCAAACAGCACTTAAAAACAGGAAGCAGGGTGAAGCGATCACGTTCAGCCAAGTCTGGAATGTGAGTTTCCATGAATCAATTATTTTTAGGGCTCTCAAACTTTCTTCTATAGACACTGCTCTGGGCCTCACCGAAACATGAATTATCCAAGGACATACTGTATCAGAGACTGACCCAAGCCATGGTTGTCATGGATTTCGAAGGGGCTTGGATGCAACCGCGGTTTGTTCTGTCGTGTCTTTTTTGGCATGTCTCCATGCTTGTTCCTTAAGAATGAATGAGACACGGCTGTGAGAGCTGGAGGAGTTTCTGCTTTGAGGAGAAAAAGAAAAGGCAATTGTTTTAAACATGATGTTGCCCTCCAAACTCAGTCAGGCAAAACCAAAAACATGCCAGATGAGCCTTGATTGGCTGCCATAAGGAACCAGTTTGTATGGTACCATTCCTTTTTTCTTTCATTTGATTAAAAGTTTTATGGCTGTAAACAGACTTATATGCAAATAAATAAAGACGATGTAATGTTTCCGGCAGTTTTCCACTGTTTTAATCTCAAATTCTGTTTGGTCAAAATGTGTTGATGGTTTTTCCATAGACGCGTGGCAGTGACAAATAGTCAGTTTTGCTGGAAGGCAAATCATGCACGCTTGTTCTAATAAGTCATTGTTTTTACAGTAACTAATAAACAAAAACTTTTTTAGGCTCTGTATTATTTAATATACCAAATTAAAACATGACTTAAACTTAATGTGACTTTTACCATAGAAAAACATATACAGTAATTATAGATTTATTAGTATGTTAAATATTTCTACAAAAAACTCCATTGTTACAGTAAAATGTCAAGATTTTGTCCTTAAGGCAAAAATGACCGAAGAATGTTGGTATGGTGGGAGACGCGATTCTACATGATACAAACGGGTCAAAAATTTGTGGACACGTTGCGGTTTTTGAACATTTTAGATTTAGTCCCCCTTTCCCCATATAATCACCTCGATTCTTCTGGTAAGGCTTTTCACTAGATTTTAGAGCATGGTACTGGAGATCCGTGTTCTTTCTGGTACAAGAGCATTAGTGAGGTCAGGCACTAATGTCAGGTGAGGAGGTCTGGGGTGGAGGTTGTATTTCAGTTCATTTTAAAGCTGTTCGAAGGGGGTTGAGAGCCAGACACTCGAGTTCTTCCACTCCAACCTTTGCAAACCATGTCTTCATGAAGTTCTCTTTACACACAGGGGCACTGTCATGCTGGGACAGGTTTGGGCCCTTTAGTTTCAGTCAAGGAAAATTGTAATGCTACAACATACAAAGACCTCCTCTAACAACAGCTTGGGGAAAGTTCACACATGTCTGTGATGGTCAGGCGTCAACAGTGATGACAGGGAAAAAAGTAACATTCCACAAAACTTGATGCCAGATAGTTTGATTAGAATAAAGCACAGGTGACATAGGCATTATAACACCCTGATGTTGATTACTTAACTATGAGTACATTGCTTAATTACTTATATGTACGATTTAAGTCAAAATGCAAATAAGATGACATTTCAGTAACTCATCTTGCTATTGATAGACAAATGAAATATTTACTGTCCTTATTAATTAATGCTTGTCGTATTAGATATGTGATAAAGATTATATACTGTAACAGTGCATTGAGTGTAGGGTGATTAAGTCTAAGCCTTAGAAGCATCTGACACAGTTTAAACATGCAGAACTAATAGCAAATAATTGTGCTACATAGTTTCTTCATACTGTATTAAAAAGCTTATGGAGGTAGTGTTGACCTTCAGCTTAACGATTTGCTATAGGCCTGCTTCTTTCTTTAAAATAGTCCTAGTGTTTCCAAAATGTAATTTCCTGATTTAGGTGATTTATTGCTTTTACATCAGCCTGATGGATTGTGCTGTTGGCACAACAACATTTATGAAGAGGTCATTATGAGCAAAAAATGAACAAGTAAGAGGAACACTACATGTCCTGTGAACTGAGTAGGGGTCAAATTCCCTCAATCTAAAGTCAGCTTGGTTAATGGGTGCAGGATATCTAAGTAATGTGGCTTGTTTCCAAGAAATCTTTTGACCTTACAAGACAAACCAGCGGCTTGGTTCCAAATGCAGCGAGAGGAGATTTAGACTTAAATCCCTCCATTCCAGCCGTAGATTCAGCTGAGTATAGAAGCAGAGCACAGTGGGAACAACAAAAAGGGTGACATTGGCTTTGTAAGTTTTAGTGCTATGACTCAGGGATGCTCCATTATGCGGCTGTCACAGAGAGTTAGATGAGAGACTGGGCAGACTTTCATGTCTGGCTTAACATTTAGCTGATGCTGAAAACGAATTGTTGCCAAGACTAATCTTTTCTCCCTATTGATTTTTTGCCTGTAATAAATTCTTGCAAGCAAGCAAAATTTTATAATGGCAAGAATTCTAACAGCCAAGTGAGTAATCCAAAGTCCTCTCTCTGTGGTATTTTATAATAAATTGTAATTTTGTGTAAATCCATATTCAAAAGTACATCATGCATGAAAGTAAATCTATACATTGTATAAATTCTTTTGAAGCCTTTATATGAAGGGTGTTCTTGTGAATAAAGGGGTAAAACCGATTGACATTTACACAAGACTTCAACCACAGCATGATGATGAGGCTCTTAGACACAGGAAAACATTTGAATGGTGCAAACGTTTTAAAGACGGCCACACATCTGTGAATTATGATCCTGGCTGAGGTGTCTCAGAGACACGAACATTCAGTGAGTGGAACCCTCTCAGGAACAAAAACAGCCTGCTTTGATCACTGAAGGCATTCTGTTTTTGTAGGACAATCCACAACCTCATACTGCTTACTGCATCACTTGCACATTCCAGGAACTCAGCTGGGAGTTATAGCCACATCCCTCATATAGTCCTCACATCGCTCCAAACTATTTTAATATATTTGGCCCATTAAAGGAGTTCCTGGGAGGCCAGCTTTTCAGATGTAAAGCGAGCAGTCTGATCATGGCTCTAAGCACTAGTGAAACCCTGGGATAAGTGCATTAGTGTAGCAGGGGATTATATAGATAAATAAAAGTAGTTTATACTCTCATAACTGTGCTTTGTTATTTTGCATAGTTGAAAGTCCAGTTTTACTTACCAGTATGGTCACATCCTTTATTCATTACATTCTCTTTTTCATTAGTATTTGCGGGTTACATACTTGTATATTTTCATTCCCACCAGTATATACAATCATCATGCACATAGAAGCTGTATTTTCATATTCATATATTATTTGAAGCTGTATTTTCATATTCATATATTAATATTTTTTCTACCTCGTTAATGCACCTTAAACTTGACACAATTATTATCTCATTAATGCACCTTAATTGTAACCCCCCCCCCCCCCTGCAATTATTGTTTGCTT
>JAQMYL010000012.1:21606209-21618413 GCA_030014365.1 Clarias pachynema
ACACACACACACACACACACACACACACACACACACACACACACACACACACACACACACACACACACAGTGAAAAGGCCAATGGCCAATAAAAGAAAGATTTACACTTAATAGTCTGACTTGTAAAATATTTATATATCCAAATGGCCTTGTATTTATGCTTTTTGAACAATCTGCAAGCTTGTAATTAGATAAGAGAGCAGAAATCCCTGCTGACCCTCACAGCATGTACAAGCTGCGTCAAAACCCTGGAGCATGCATTAATTACAGCGTGACCAAGAGCAAAATATGAAAGTCTTTGTAAGGAATTATACATGGCCAAGGAAGTATAATATATATACACAGTATACTATATAGTCAGCCAAAACAATGTATGAACCTTTCAGGAAAAGAAAAACTTGTAGAAATATTTTAATACTAAATTTACTGCTATACATTATATATATATTCAATTATTAATATAGATATTTTTCATTTCCTGAAGTGTGTTTAAGACAACTCTGACTTTCATGTTATATGTCTCTATGCCTAAATGAGAGAAATATGAGAGATGCATGAAAGATGCATAAAATATACTAATGCAACAACAAAAAAAAAAAGAAATGCTTTTATTGGTACAATGTGTATGTGTGTGTGTGTGTTTGTGTGTACACTAGTGGGTGGTCTTATTGGTAGGTGGGCTTTAGCTTTCACACATTTTATGGATCTCTGTAGGCATTTCGTCACACAACTTTCTAGCAGTTCACAGCCTGACTCCAACATGCACACCAACCACAGGAAATAACAGTCCAATTTTCCACTTGTTTTCCACACTGCTCTGTTCACCCTGGTTTCCTGAATAGACACCTATACGTGCCTTATCTACACAAAGCCTAGACAGCAAATCCAGAAACTAAAATTACTCCATATTATGTTGAAAGTGTAACACGCTTTACCTTGTTTTGAACCATTTTATACCACAGTACTGTTGCATTCTCAGAATTCTCTTAATCTATGACAGCAGCTAGGGCTGTAGTGCAGGCTGTAATTTAAATCACAGGTTTATTTTACTGCACTTTTTCTATTACATTTTCATTTCAAACTATTTCTAACAACTTGTATGGCTGACTCTTCACAATACACTAATAATAAATGATTGATAAGGTGATGGTTTACATAAGGATGCATTTATTTAACATTTAAGGTAGGCACTTATGGTGTCAGTGCCTTCAGTATGTTCATTGATATGAGAGGAAGGTAATGGGAAGTCTTCATGACAGAGGATGCACTTTGCAGTTTTTTAGTAACAAGCCGCCTTTTCAGCCTTTTGGTCTTGTTATCTTTATGTAATAAGAAGGAAAAGAACAAAATAAAAACCTGGTGATGGTCCAGCTGTTTTTTTTATAATGAGCCACACCTCATTTCTACATAATTTGTTTTCAATGAGCCAGACTCTCTTGTATTTTTTAATGTAGTCTTAAGGAATAGTTCTCCAGACTTCCTTAAGGACTTTCTGGCACTCATTTTTCTAGTTTTCCATTATTTTTTTCAGTCCAGTCCCTGTACCTGACCAGCTTCAGAGGAATGTTTATTGTTCGTTAAACCACACTGTGAACAATGAATCATTCAAGCATTTAAAATGTATCTAATGTATGGAATGAACCAGTGAGAAACAGAAGCAGATGATGACAGATGATCAGGCTGGTGATTAGTCTAATGGTGATGCTGAATGCTGAATGGAGGAGAGGGGAAATGAGGTTGCTGCTGAGGTAGTTACATAAACAACCTATTTTTTAAATTGTATCCATGGGCAGTTTGCAGCCTGTTGCAGTAAAAAAAATCTGTTCCCATTTCTTTAATCATCATAATTTAATAGAATTTTATTTAATATGAAGAAAAAGGGGGAAGTGGGGCTTAAGACTTTTGCACAGTACGGTAGGTGGACAAACATACAAAGTGTTGTTCATTAAAAAACAAACAAAAAATCTTTTCCAAATTGCTGTAGGATTAGTGCAAAAAAACACTTTGCTTTTCTTAGAAAATTATCAGTCCCAGTCTTATCACACCACTCTGTTATAGATTATGTCTAGTCATGTTTTACTTGAGCTTTGAGTTTATTACTAGGTATTTTCACATCCTTGTTAAAGATGATGGTTAAGTTAAGTAAATATTTTAGCCAGGTTAAACGAACACCTACACAGCCCATGGTGTATTATTCTGTTATTAATACAGTATATAATTCAGTCATTTCTATGAACTATTATTCAGTAACTGCAGTGAAACCAGGGAACAACAGCATGCAGTTACAAGTGTAAGGAATGTAAGTATTGGAGTTTATGGTATTAATCAGATTTAATCAGTTAAACTGTTAAGTTAACATTTCAATCTTGTCTGCTTCTCTGGCTATCTGGTATCATGTTTCTGTTTATAAGTCCATATCTCTGCAGTTTCGTTTTTAAGACCAGCTATCTTATGTCTCTGCTTGCTTTGAAGTCAGTCTTTAGCGGGATCCCTCTTCAAATCTTACATTTAATCAGACACATACGAAACAAAACTTGTGCAAGAGGGCAACCATTTTTGTCTGAATCTCAGGAAGAGACCTCTTTATTTTATTCTCTTCAGTGACAAGTTGCAAGTTGAACTTGAATACCTACTAACAGAAATCCATTGTTAATTTGCAAGACAGAAGAGTGAATGCATTTTCATTTAAAAATAGTTTTAAACCAGGCATCCCAATACACAATACACAAGTATTCATATAGACCTTTAAGCCAAAAGTATCTACAGATTTTGTTTCCTAGCTGTCAGTTCTAAGAAACTGAAGTACAGACTTTGTTTAAATAGAGTACATGCTATACTGTCGTATTTACTCGTGATTTCCTATCAGCTTGTAGGGTTTATAATTTACCATAACATGCCAGAAATATGTAGAATATTCTAGGCTCAAAGGCATGAAACATTTAACCCTAATCCCCAGTTCTAGTTCTTGTATTTGCTTTGAAAATCAATAAATCCCCTCCTGTATATTTTAACTTACTCTGATATAATCACTTTCCATTTCTAAATTAAAACGCCTCAGTTTTGTTTAAAATACATCTTTTCATTATACCCACTCAACAAAATAACTCCTTTTTTGGTAAAAATCCTTTAAATGTAAATCATGATATGGAGACTCTGTTTAGGCATAACAGCTTTAGGACGAATTACCGGTATATCCCTGTTTCAAAATTTATAACTGTTTGAAACTAGTTGACTTGAATTTCTATATACAAACATTTAAAAGTAAGCCCATTCATCTCAGAGCTCTGAGATCTTATGAGAGGTTTTCTATTTCTTTGGGTTTAGTTCTTGCATCAAGATCTTTGTCAGGAAAAAAATGAAGTACAACCTTCTAGCCCTTTTACGTTCATGTGAATTTACCTGATCTTATCAGTTCATCGAGTCTTATTAACCTGAATCCAGGGAAATTGCTTGAAATCAATCATTAATGTCCCTAATAAAACTTATATTTAAAGATATAAAACATATTGTAAGTGGCAGTGCTGTTGTACTGAATATTAGCATGGCTGTGATGCAGTTGTAGACAAGAGGTTGCAGCTGGAATGCTAAAGATATCACAACCATTCTGATATCCAGTGAAACAGCACAACCTGTTTTTACTTCAAAATTAGTAACAACTGTTATACTTTAAAATTAAGATGCATTGAAACATTCTTTATATTTGTGGAACAGCAAAAAGGTAACGGTTTAGGTGTTACTGGTCCTGCGGTAACTATGCGCTATGTGCTCTGTTTTTTTATTTTATTTTAATAGCACTTCACCTCTGCTGGCAATCGACAGTGTAATTAACGATTGTTATTATATGAAGCAGAATGATATACAGCTAAACGTTCCAGTGCTGTTGTACTTTATATCGGCACTTAGGGAATGCCTCTGGTTTAATCAAATTACTTGGTCAGAAATAACTGTTGTATAAAGCAACATCACAACAAAATATTCCCAGTGCCTTACCTCCTAAAATTTAAGATGTTTAAATTCAGTTGAAATGCCTTGAAAAATAAATTCAGATACAAAAGTCTCTTTCTAAATGGCATGCTAGAGCTTCAGAATACTACTATTTGACATGGTCCAACTGAGATATGATCAACTGGTCAATTGCCCTAAAAAAATAAAGAACAGTGATCACGTGCCAAGATTTTCATCCCAAACTACATGCATCAATCACTAAGAAAGAGTCGGACTGTTACCAAGTGCATGCAAACATATGGAAAACAGTCTCATTCCTCAAATAGTTGTGGCTTTTATGGTGGTTCTCATTGTCACGAAAGACACAGTTTTTTGGCCTGGAACCTACAGTATACAACACAACAGGTTTGTTTAAAAAAATGCTTACTGTGAACTTTACAGTATATCTGGCTGAATTGCAATATGGGTCTAAATCAACAAATAGTCCAGTTTGGCCTTGAAGGAAGAACTGGTACATAGCACAGTACAATGATGCCCTGTTACAGCCGAATCACTTAATTCCTGATGTGGGTATTTGGGATAGTGTGATAAATGCTTAGGGGGAAAAGAACCATCTGTCCTTGACCTTATTTCAGTGTTTGGCCAGGAAACACTTCAGGGCAGTGAACAAAGCTGCATAAAAGAGACCCTTTAATTTGCATAGCCATGGATCTTGTCTAGATGTACCAAGAGATTAGACTACATAATATTTCATTGGGGTCTCAGGGGGAAGATGGTGTTTTAACATTTCTCTCCATTACTCTGTCTAAATTACTACAGAAATAACATCTAAAAGGTGTAAAAATAACGAATTGCTTATTTTGCCAATTTTTCTTATATACAGCTAGAATTTACGTCACAAACAATTAACCTTTCCATGTTATAGTTTGATGCAGTCAGTGTTTTCCACCATGCTATTATCAGCCTGTTGCACCCATGTGAAAATCTTTAATTTCTACTCAAATCCCTAGAATTTACTGGAAAACACATTTTCCATCATTTCTAGGCTAATGACTGGAGTGGAGTGCATAAGGGAAAACCCATAAAATACTTTTACAACTACCTGGACTGAAACATTTAACTGTGCAATCAGGAAAAAAAACAGATGCATGCCAATAAATGAAAATGATCCAAGTAGATGAGCTGTAACTACCAAAAGCTGCAATTACAGATACCACTATGATTGTAATTATGAGGGTTTCAAGCCTTGTATCCAGCAATCAAATAGAAGAGATAGAGTTCACTGACTCATCTTTACATCCTATTTCAACTAGTGGTAAAAGAAAATGTACAAACACATAAGCTGTGTAATTGGTTTATTCTACTGTAGAAAGAAAATTTAGAGTGCACAGTATTTTTAAGACAGTTTAGTCAGTGAATTTTTGCTTTTCAGTGAGACCATGAATCCTTCACACCACACAGCACCAAATGTTTGATCACTCCTGAGCTAATAGGAGTTTGGCATGATCTGGTCAAAAGGATTATATTTGAATATAAATAATATAAGACTACCTACTCATCTTCCTGTAAGTTTCACTACACAATAATTGTTATTAAGGTAATAAGCTGTACATTTAGGGGTCAGTTATATATAAGACAAGTCTATTGTCCGCTGACACCATGAAGCTTTTTCAAAGTCTTCAAAGTAACATTTTTTTTATGAATAGCAAACGCCTTGAAGTTACTCAGGACATATTAGAGCAGTGCTTTGTGTAATGAAACAGCCTGCCAAGTCACCCATCCTTAAACCAATCGAAGTGCTCTGCATGCAGTTGGATCAAAAGGTTTGAAAGTACTGTAGTGTCTAGCCTGCTGTAAAATCCTGTAAGAACGCGTACATGAGACAAAGCAGAGCATTTCTCATGAACACCTGGAAACACTGACCATTCATGCAGAGAAAGTAGGCATCTACTAAAGAGGCATTAAATATGAAAACGAATTTGAAACACTTGAGGTTCCCAAAGTTTTGACAGCCAATATAAACAACATTTATATGGATATATATTTTTTAAATGTCACCCCACCAAGTAGCTCTTAGGAAAGCAATTGCTCAGTATTTGTGGAACATTCTTTAAGACTATTGGAAGAATATCATGGCTGAAGGCCTATGATTTTATAATATATTTTATACAACAGTTAGTTCCAACCAAGTAACCTGATTGGATGAGAGGCATTCCACAAGTGGTGATCATGAAAAGTAACAGCACTGGGACATTTAACTACATGTACGTTAATTAAACAAACTTTCAGTTGCCAGCATGTAAGACCTTATTTTATTCCATATTTATTTCCTATTGATAATCTTTTTTTTTTAAGGTCACAGGCAGTTGTATAAGCATTTCACTGCATATCGTACTGTGTATGACTGTGTATGTGACAAATAAAAATTGAATTAGATTTTAATTTTAATTTGTATGAAAGTCGGTCAGTACAATCTGCAGTACTGAGGAGAGAGCAGCTGCCTACCAAAACCCAAATTTAAAACCAGTCACAGAAGCAATTCAAGCAAGAAAACACAACTGATAACATTATGCCATCTTAAACAACACTTTGCATCCCTGGTAATTGCTATGTAGTTCCAAATTGCCTTTGTGTTGTTTTATGTATGCCTAAGTTGAGCTACAAAGTCAGCTAGCTCCTAGGAAACTGGAGTACCAGTAGGAAACCCTTCAAGCAGATGGAGAACATGCAAACTCAATGAACACAGACCCTAGGTGGGAATCGGACCCTTGACCATGGAGTGCTTGTACTATAACTGTACCACGTTGCACTATAACCATTGTGATTTAATCTTTGCTTTTAACATTCATTGTCCTCACTATTATTCTAAAAATCTTCTAAGAATTCTAAGCTTTTTGGTACTTTCTTGCAATGTGATATTTATAAGACTTCCTGAGGTTTAGTTCGTTGCCACCCACCCATTATTTTTATGATGCGTTTAATAAGAAATTGCTACCAGAATACAGAGAAGGAGAACGGCCCTGCAACTTTCCATGCCATTTCTCCTCTAGCAGACTTTCAGTGGAGGACAGGAACATGATTAATATGGAAGGTTGCTGCACTAACCCAGGCAGCAGCAAGAGCCTAACTTGGCCAAAGAAGAGCTTTCCATCACTGTTCTAATGTGCCAGCACCCTGAACAAAAACAGACACACACACACACACACACACACACACATGCACTCTGAAGGATAAACAAATTATGCACATTACACTGGAACCACAGAGAAAAGACTTCTCACATGCTGAGAGCAGTGCAGCATCTTAAAGCAATCAAAAAACATAAAGAATGCAGTATGTGAGGAAAGGAAATTAGTTACATAAAAATTTAGCCATAGGCCAGCAGCCTGGAAACATACAAACAGTGCAGCTGATTTTATATCTGACCTGACTTGACTGAATTTATCATAATGGTTTGATTCTGTTCGGTGTTTTAATGTTGAATGAAAGGTTAAACACTGGAAACACAGACTGTTAGAGCATAGAAAGGAAGGAAGAGAAGAATACATTTACATGTACTTGGTTGGCCTTGCTTGGTCTCTGCCACTACATTGCCTGTACAATGATCTTTTTAATCCTGAGATCTGAATATTTCTTTCTCCTTACATATTGCAAAGCAATAAGAGTCTGTGTTTATTTTCAATGCTAAATAACTTCAGTCTCTGTTTATTCAGTCATTCATAATAAAATAAGAGGGGCGTTCAAGTCAAACCAGGACTTGATTGTGCAGAATAAAGGAACACATTTATGAGAGTAAAAGCTACCTTTATTTCTCTATCTAATCCCCTGCTACAGGCACTTATCCCAGAGTTTCACTAGTGCATGGATATCATCATGATAGAAAGTTTTCACAGTACACCAGAGCCATGACCTGCTTCACGTCTGAAACGCTGGACTCCCAGGAACTCCTTGAATAACAAACATGTGGAAATGGCTTGGAGCAAGATCAGGGATGTGGCAATAACTTCCTAGTTCTTGTAATATGCAAGTGAGGTTTGTGAATGTTATGTACGGTTCCCATAGACATTCTCTTCTGCAAGTTGGCAAGAAGTTATCTATTGAAGGATCAGTAGTTTCACTTACTAAATAAAACAACTCTAAATAAAAAAATAAATTAAAATAATAAAACTCATGACTTAATCCCTGTAAATATGTCTGGGGTCACAAATGGGTCCTCTGTTTACTAGTACAGGTAAACTAGGGTTTTTTTTTTTTTTTAGTATTATGGAGGAGGAGTTTGCATGTTTTCCTTGTGCTTGGTGGGTTTCCTCCAGGTACTCCGGTTTCCACCCACAGTGCAAAGACATGCAGATTGGGCTAATTGGAGTTTCCAAATTGCCCGTAGTGTGTGAATGAGTGTGTGAGTGAGTGTATGTGTGTGTGCCCTGCGATGGATTGGCACCCTGTCCATGGTGTTCCCGCCTTGTGACCATGCCTCCTGGGATAGGCCCCAGGTCCCCGCGACCCTGCATACAGGATAAAGATTCAAAACTCAGAGAACTTTAGTAAGGGAAATTGCTTATTCTTGGTTACAGCTGCTCACAGTTGTTATTCAGTAGAAAGGAAAAGTAATAAATAAGGAAAAAAATAATAAATAAAATTAAATAAGGTAGAATAAAATAAAACAAAATAAAAAGAGTCCTAAAACAGTAAGTACCATATTGCACACTAAACTTTTTGAATACCTTATTGCACACTAAATGTGACCCAAGAGCACCATAAAGCAGTATAGATGATGAGTGAGTGACTGAGTATTATGGAGTATTAAATAAGCTTAGTGACCTGAGTTTATGAAATTGAGACATAATGTTGTAGAAAGTCCTACAAACGCCTTATGTTAACATTGCAACTACAGGCTGTCTATATGGTTGGAATGACAATAAAAGCCTACTTGACTTTACTTGAATTGACAAGTTTCACTTGATACAAATTTGTCCTGGACAGTACATACAATGCTAAAGACACACTGGACATCCAGTATACAATACTAAAGACATAATTTTCAACTAAACAGCACATGTTACAAGGGACTGGTCATGAGACTGCATAATGCTGACCTCACCTGACCCTCACCCCTGTCAGATGTAAACATTACCTCACTATCTACGAAGTTCTTATCTATGACTATCCATGCATCCCTATTTTCAGTTACCATGACCCTGGTCTAACCTCAGAGGCTGTGCATGTAACTCAAGCCAGCACAGACCGAATGAACCGGCCTCCTTCAAACAACATCAAAGGGCAAAGGTAAAGTTCTTGCTTTCACACACTAATTCGATGTGTTGTTGGCTGATTAGACAGGATTTCATTCAAACAAGAGCCTAAGAGCTGATTTTTTTTGTAATGCAACACAAAGATAATTTTATCTTACACAAAAAAACCCTAAAGTGCTAGATTAAAATAACTGCCCTAGTTCAGTCAGTAACCTTTTATTTATCTTAGCAAAAGATAATGGGTCAGTGCTCAGTTGAATGCCTTAATGAGATGCTATTCCTGTACTGTGGGCACTGAATCATCAGAGAACAAACTGCAGTCTGACCCTGGAGCTCCCTTGATGGAGAGGAATGTTCATGGGAGAGGTTAGAAAATAGCAAAAGGAGATAAAATCTCATTCATTGCTTTATGGAGCGCCACCCAGAGCTCTAAACCCTATCACTTATAGGCACACCCTCTCTGTATCCTGTAAGCCACAGACTCTCTGTGGACCAGGCGGCAGGCTGATAGTCCTAAGACACGAAGGACCTCGGAAACGCCACAAGGCAGCCAGAAGCGTCATAATTCTCTCTGCAGTGAAGCAGCATGCTAGAATTTTAGTTCACCTATACCTTCCATACTACCTCAGCCAGATGAGGACTTCTGCTTAGATCTTTTTTGCCAAGATATGTATTAACTTGTCAGTGCATATTTATTTATTGGTATCATGGAAAGGGGAAAACATATTTTATGGACTTACCTTTTAATATATGTTGTTATGCGTTAAAATTATTTTTAAAAATCTTGTACATAATGTTAAAATAAAGCGTTATTCCTACTCTACCTAACACTGAAATGCTTTAAGCATTGGATGATGGATGGAAACAAAAACGAAACACATTTCTTTTTTAAACATAAAATAGAATCCATGTGATATCATTCCCAGAAGGGAAACGTCCTGTACAAACTCAGCAGAAGCATTACAGTGCAGCAATGTCCTCTCTTTCTTTTTCTCCCTGTCTGTGAAAAGATTTCAGAACAGACACACCTGTTTCCACTTTACATGGCATAGGAGAATCCACTTACCTAAGCCAATAAACTCACTAATCCTCGAGAAAGACAGCAACAGTGCAATCACAGAGGCAGGCACTAGTCACTAGTTCTTCCATTCTGCTTAGAAAAGCTGAACCATTTTGGAATATCTTTTAGCTATCTCTTTTTATTATCTTGCATAAAATCTTACAGAATTTATAAAAAATAATTAGATTGGAACATTATTTTGATACATAAAAT
This sequence comes from Clarias pachynema, assembly GCA_030014365.1. Lineage (NCBI taxonomy): Eukaryota > Metazoa > Chordata > Actinopteri > Siluriformes > Clariidae > Clarias > Clarias pachynema. The sequence goes on from JAQMYL010000012.1 coordinate 21,616,680, forward strand.
ATTTTTTAATATATCCCGATAAGTGAGCATGCTTTTTAGGGAATAGTCCTTATGTTGGGTTGATCTTCACAAAATAATTATTTAAAGCCAAAAAAAAATCAGAACAAGATTGAGATGAGCTACCGAAGCACAAGCTATAAATCATTTGGAAATACGTGTTCTCGACACGGTGCAGTAATAATATACTGCAGGTGTCTAGCTGTATGAGTATACAGTAACCCACAAGGCAATCCATCACCACCACTTCCAACGATAGGGATCTACAGTATATTCAGTGTCGTGCTTTGCCACAGGGAGAGATCCCAGAACAGAGCAAAACAACAGGGTCATATGAGACTGTCTCAAGGCTACACAGCTGTTTCTCCACAATAAGGCTCTGGATTTGATTTGTTCTTATGAGGAGTTGCATACTTGTCCCTCATTCTCTGAACAAAAGTATCAGTTGAGTTGTTTTCCATATCTGCCATTCAGCAGAAAATACTTAAGGCTTAAGTGATGAGAGACAAAGTGTGGCTCCCACTCTTCTAGGGAGTAAAATCCGGGGTGGAACTGCAGTCTAATTCATAATGAATGTAGACAAAGGACTTCCATTTGAAACAGGGTGCAACGTCAAGCATTCAAAAAAGAGAAAATTACCAGCATTAGCAAGAAATGAAAAAAAAAAAAGTTTGAAATAAAGCATAAGAAAATTTTAAACATACTGCTGCGTTATCCAGCCACATCAGCTTTTCATTTGCATTTCAAAAAGTATTTGATGAGTTGTGGTGACATGCTGCATAATGGCAAATAATTTGCTAACTTATAGATTAAACATTGAACATGAATTAAACTGGATCTTCAGAATTGGAACTTAGGACAGAGTTGGAAGAATAGGACAAAGCTTTAGGTCACAAAAATGCCATTCTGGCACCGTGAGAAGAGTGCATTCATTTTTATTATTTATTTACCATAAAAATAGCAACGACTGAGAGCATTTGGCATCTTGGTGAAAGAAAAAGGAGCAAAATGGCAACACCATCTAACAAATTATACTTGCAATTGTACAAAGATTACTTTTGATTGACATTCTTTTTTACAGTGTAACTGTATTTCTATGTTTATAAATATACAGTAGCTTTTGACCAACTTTAATGTAACTTACAATTCAACAAATTCATGCTGATAGCAACGAGGAGTGTATAGGTGTATGTTTAGCACAAATCATGGCTAGCAGACTAGAACCACCACCTTCCTGGTGGCAAACAAAGCTTTTTTGGGGGGTTAACAAGGCCTGCTGTAAATGTAATGTTAAAAACGAGTGCTTTGTTTTAGACCAAACTAGCAAATGCCTTTTTTAAAGATGAGACTAAAACCCTTATGAGCCCTTATGGCGTGTAAATACAGAGCAGACACAGTAGTGCAGAAGAAAATGGGATTTCTACTCTGTTCTGTCCCAAAGCTGGCAGTGAGGTTAATCCCATTGCCATTGAGAGTTCAGGGGGATTAAGAGTTTAACTCAGCCCGCTCCATGAGGAAGGGAACCCTTAGCAGACGGAAAACCCTGAGGGAGAGGGAATTGAGCATGCAGGCTATTCCATCTCTGTTGGGTCCTGCCCTAACGCTTTGTGTGTTAAATTGATGGCCAGCTGTCACACTCCACTGTCTCAGAGTGTCATTCGGGACACGTCTGCTTCGTTTGTTTACAGAGAGTGGTGTCATGGTGAAAGCAACGGGGGATCAGAGCCACAGGGATAC
>JAQMYL010000012.1:21618457-21632795 GCA_030014365.1 Clarias pachynema
ATAGATAGATAGATAGATAGATAGAAAAGATTTTACATTTTAAAAGATATGTTTCTACTTTATTCTATTTCAGTAGATATGCTGATGTGGTCTTGTACTGTTGAAGTCCACTCACTTCAAAGTTAAATGTTTTGTTTTGTATGTGCTTTTCTGCTCACCATAGATGTAAGGAGTGATTATTTACCTCTGGCCCCTCTTGTCAACAGACCTGTCCCTTACTCAATGTATTTTGCTTTTTGCACCATTCTCTATGATCTCTAGAGATTGGTGTGTGAGGAAGACCCTGAAGACTATCAGTTTATAAACTACTCAAACCAGCCCACCTGGTACTACATTCATTCAATGCAAAGAAAAAAAAACACACACTTTTTTTCCTTCTGATGTTTGATCTGAAAATGTATTAAAACTTTTGCCATTTATTTTACATGCTCCCCTCCCCCCACTGTGTTGTTCCACATGCATGACTTGCTGATTAGATAACTGTGAGTGTACAGAAAGTAGCTGTACGTGTTCCTAATAAAGTGGAAAGTGGATGGAAAAAATAAAACGTGGGGCATTTAGTTATGGAACAACAATCAATGTCAGTGTGGTGCAAATTTGATTATTTGTAGCACATTTTGAAATGTTTCATTTATCTTATATCATGGCAATTTGCCAACAATGGCAATTATGAATTTATTAAAGAACAGTATGCCATACTTTTAACTGTTTATAGTTACATGTTGTAGAACATCACTTACATTAGGGTAACTATAAACAGTCATTCCCTCGCCAGCCTCTGCTTTGCCTCTATCTTGAAATTAATAAAACAGGACACACATCCTGCCCTGTTACTGAGGAACCAGAATGACTCTTGTGCATTGAAAAACTTATTGTTACAAAGTGCAGACATTGGAGACTCCTTTTCGTAAATGTTAAATAAACATCTCCTTACAGAAAGCGCCACGATATCAACAACTGTGTGTCTTTGTTAAACATGGACTTGCTTATGAAAATCTGTTTATTATTAGCTTAGAAGGTATGTTTACTGTCTGCTGTACAAGCCCATATGAATGAGTTGTTATTACAAAAATGATAATGTATTAAAATGAATACAAACCTGTGATTTGCAATTCATCCAGGGTTATTTCAGAGCTGCTGTTGTATAAAACTAAGTGACATGTTCAGGCCAATCAGACTTGAGAATTCAACAGTACTGTGGTATAATCAAATATAACACTTTTGTTTATTGATTCAGATATTTTATCATTGTGGCAACAGCGAAGGCTGAATGAAAGACCTCTGAAAGAACTAACTGTCAAGGAATTATTTAAACAGCTTGATATAGTTAATCTGACACAATAGCTCTTGATCAAACAGCATTAACCTTTTGTGAGTTACAGCTTCAAAACATCCCCACAAGAGGTAAAGAAAAGGGCTGGATGATGTCCAGTTCTCTCAGGAGTGAAGCACTACACCTGCATGGTTATGGCAGGAATGACAGAGGTTTCGCTGCTCCGGACCTCCATCGCTGCTGGGTGGTCGTCACACTTGACTCTGCTAGCTGGGAAGAGCCACAACAGCTGCTCTCAAAGACCAAGATCCATATTTGCAAGATAATTACATATTTTCACACCAGCCAAAAAGAACAGCAGAAGGTTTGTGTATTTAGATTTAGCTGTATCTTCCTCCAGGACAGTCTCCTGAGGCTGATGCATGAATGAAGACAGATGAAAAGATATGGCCCCTGGGACTGTATCAACAAGCAAATATGCGGTGTTTTACCACTGGCCTTATTAATGAACCAATGAACAGTCTGGTGTTTTATCACGTTTGTGTCCCAAATGCATTGGAATGCTTTTATACCGCAGATGTGCCGAGAGATTGTGATGATTTGGCACAGATGTTGTACATTTAGTGCTGGACTGATGCTTTTGCAGGATAGAAGGGCTTGCTGAAGTTTGCAAAACATGCCTAAACAAGGACATAAATAGGAATTTGCTGCAGTTGTCCAATATAGAGTGAAGTTTGAGATTAGCAGCCAGACTAAAAGGAATTTTTAAGGCTTATCTCTTGTAAGCACTAATTCATGTCCACATGGCATTCAAGGTTACCTTTATACATAATAGACATTAGATTGATACTAGCTTGTAAATACATCTACACGTTCATTTATAATAATTTTGGACACAAGCGTCTTTGAAAGTTGCCACATTAAGATAAAATGGCAAGTGGGTTTGCTTCAATCAAATATAGTCACATGCAATGTTAATCACGTGCAACCTTCTTCCCTTCAACATTCACCTCATTAACCTTCAGAATTTCTTTCACAGTTAGCACACTAACATGGATGATAAATTTTAATACTGTAATCTCTTTAAGCCACTGTTAGGTGAGGAGAGGGAAAGAAATCCAGTTGTAACACTCATCTTCAGGACATGTGTGCCCTAAAGCGGTTTGAGCTCAGCTGTTGTCCACACCCTTCTCTGACCTGGAAGTGAGATGTACTTTCAACAGTGCCTGGGATGGATGAATTCCATCCTTTCATCCCGCAAGAAAGAATAATTTGGGATTTCTGTCAGTCCTCCCTTATTTTTTCCCCCTGCTGATATACTCCAAAAGGCCTGCAGACATCAGTGAGTGATGTTAGCTTGTGTTATGTGTCTACGTGCTGGCATGCTGCCTTTTTTTTTTTTTTTTTTAATTATGCACACATGGAGCCAAGCTATGCTAAGGATATTTTATGATATGACAGTTTCAGCGATAAAATGGAATATTTAGCAGCGGTGATGATTATAATTTCATGCATCACTTTTCGACTGCCGCTATCAGTTTTTAAGAAGCTGTCTAATGAACCAGTAATGTCAGTGCTAAGTCAGTGCTTTCAGCTATTTCAGGTCATTTATTAATTACCATTTTGGAATCATACCTTCTAATTTAAAAACTTTTAATTGAAAGCATATATAATAAACATTATCAAGTAATGTCTTATTTTGGGTCTTTATTTGGAATTGGAGTATGAATACACTCTATAGCCGGGGTACTCAATAGGCGGACTCCGGTCCGCATCCGGACCCAAATACGGTTAAATCCGGACCGACGCCAAAACAAACATGCTAATTTAAAGGATGCGCGCACCCTAGCGGCGCATGATCTGAACGCGCGCACCGCCGTCGCACAATATTAACGCGCGCCCCCCCTCCGTCGCATAATGTAAACGCGCGCGCGCCCCCCGTCGCATAATGTTAACGAGATAGAGATCTGACTAGGATGCTCAATATTCTTTTTCTTGAAGATCATCAGGACTGGTATTCCACAGGACTCAAGACAAAAATAAAAACTATATGTATATTTTTTGTATTATTAGATCAAACTACAACATTCATTCATTCATCCTTAGCATCTCCCTGGTCAGGATTGTGTTGGTTTAAACTAGTCTGATGGTTTGGAAATTACATAAATTCATTACCAAATACCATAGACAGGTAAAATTCAAACTAATAAAGCACATGGATGGGACTGAAAGACCAATTATGAACTTATGAACATAAGTGATATAGCTTAGTTCACAGACATTGCAGACAAGACTGGCATTTCCAGCTCTGTTAACACAAACAAACAAACACTTCCTGTTTAGGCCCTGCTGACATACTCGTTATACCACTTATCCTGTTCAGTGTCATGGGAAGTATGGAGTCAATCCCAGGGGACTCAGGGCATAAGATGTGGTATACCCTGGACCGGGTGCCAATCCACCATCATGCTACACTCTTGAGAGCACCAATTAATTTCATCTGTATGTGTTTGGACTGTGAGAGAGAACAGAGTACACAGAGAAAACCCACCAAGCACGGTGAGAACAAACTCACACACACACACACACACACACACACACACACACACAATCACAGAAATCGAAGCCCTACCCTGGAGGTGCAAGGTCACAGTGCTATTCACTATGGTAGTGTGCCACCCAAAGCAACACTGAGAATGTATTTGAGGTTTACTCCACTTAGATGACATGTTTTATGAGAAAAATCTTTGTTTTTTTACATGAAAAAATTACTTGATGGTTTGAGCCTGTTATATCTAATATATCGAGTTATTATTTAGTCTTTAGCACATTCATGATGCCATGAATGTTTTCTATACAGTGTCATCTGTAGTGGGTGGTCTATTTACTGCATCTAGACCCACTTCTTATAAGAGTGGGTAATTCACTGCACTTCAACTAAAGTGCTGGTTGTCCACTACATTCTGAATTATTCTAAAGTATTATTTCAGTAAAGCTTTACTAAATTTACAGTGACAATATACTTCCTAAATGAGTTATTTTTAAAACTCTCAAACATTTTGTGGTATTCATAACACCGTCTAAACACTCTTCCTCTAAGTGCAAAGAAAGTGTAAGCAATAGCAAACTAAGATAAAGGTATAAAAGAACACTATGTAACTAATGTGTTACTGATTATTTTCATAGTTTGTTCAGCACTGTAAAGGATTCCTGTCTTGATTTTTTATTCTCAGCTGGCTTTTAGTCTTTAAAGTCAGAACTGTCAAAACATGCAAGTGCTTGCATCTGTAAAATAGATGTCTTGGGACCACCCCACGGCTGCACTTGATCTTCTGGTAGAAACAGTGACAGTGTTTTCCATTTGTTTCTGTGGATCAGAGTCCCTGGTGCTGCTTGCAGGATCACACATTGTCCTTATAAGGTAACCGCCTGGAGACCTGGGGCTCTTCATTCGTAGTTATCCAGTGACCTTACAGTATGTAGATATGGCTTTTGTGGGTCTGGACCATCTAAAGGGGAAAAAAAAATCTTATTTGACCATAGTACCGTCTTCACAATGCCTAATATACCTTATACTGAAAAGAAGTTAAAGGAAAAAGAAAAATGCTAATAAATAAGTGCAGTTTGTTAATACAGTGGCTGTAACACACCAAGCTGTCCAAGACATTGGCCTGACTCCAATATTGCTCCATGTTCCTAATTAGATTTTTAATGCTTGCTTCCCATCAAAGAGAACCTTGTGTGGACTTCAATATCTGTTTTTCCATTCACAGTAAAATTATGTATTTAAACACTCATAAAATTGTTAACCTGTAGTTTTAAGGTTAATCAGACTGGAAGAGGTAATGGTCCTATTTCATCTAGCCATGTGACCGGTTCTGTAAACACATACTCAGAGGCTAGTTTCTGCGAACAGTAGCCTTATTCAGGCAAGACTCTGTAGACTGCTCAGTCGCTGCAAATGCCTCTACAGTTGAAGTGTTTAGACTGGACCTTAACATGGCATAAGCTACTCAAGTTAGGGGAATATATTTATATAGCTTCTGTTTTTGTTGCTTACACGATTTTTGTCTATTGAACTTTTGTTATCTTGGATATTTATAGAGTTTGTAGATTTCAAATATATTACGAATATATTCATATGTGTAATCACATATACTCCAACATGCACAGAAACACCCTGAAAGGTTCCAGGGTAGCTACAGTCTTAAATCACTTATCGAGAGTGAGTACTTTGGCCTGATGATTGCATTAGCACCAGGCTAAACTGTTTGTCTCCACAGCGGCTACATTTGGTAGGCTTTAATTGTCAAACGTTCCAGTCTCACCCCAGTCAATTTGGATGATGTATAGTTTCATGTCCGAATTAGGGGGACTTCTTAGCAAACACACATCCATCAGACTAACAACGTGACCATTAGGCATTTGGCAGAGTAACCACTAAGCAAGACATCTCACTGGAACGGGGTAAAGAAGAAGTTTTAAAAGGAGATGTTTTTTTAATGACAGTAAATGGTATATATTTTGATATATAAGGTCAAGTCATGAAATTGGGGCCGGGCGGGTCTCAACTGTGAATATGCTGTTTGTATATACATTTAAATGTGGTGTGTTAATTAATATACTGTATTACATCTATTCTGCTATCTATCCTTGGACTTGCACTGCATAAAACAACCATTGGATTCAATCAACACATATTCAGAACCACATAGACTAAAACTGGTCAGCAGAACTAGTCTCTGATTAGTTGCAAATGAAACTCGTTGTATGTTAACTGTAAGACTATAGCTTCAATGTAGCAAGTGTCCTGTCTAGTTAATCAGATACTAATTGGGTTGTTTCTCAGCCATTTACTGAAGTGGAGAGAAAATCTGGCTGCAGAAAATCTAATTGTAAACCAGACTGTGCAAAGGTCACAGGAGGCTGTAGAAAAACACAATGAGCGAGTCAGATTAAATCAAAGCTAATCAAGTTAGATCGATTTAAACATAGCATGTTCATGATCGTTCAAAAAAGAGCTATATAGTAGCAGGTTTTTATTCCAAATATTTTTAAAACCATAAATAAAAACTTGGAGATCCATATTAATTTCTCTTGGACTCAGTAAATTATATGCTGTCGAGTGAATTAGCATGGTTGTCAACCATGTAAAAGTAAACTCGGAGATTTTCAGGTTCTAAAAGCATGGATGACCTCATTTTCATTTTCAGGTTCTTTTATGCACTTTAACTGAACTTCCTGTCACTTTAACCACATTCCACAATTTTAATACGCTCCTTTATAGCTTTCAGCTGATCATCAGTGGATTGACCAATTCCTAAAAATGAAAGGTCACTTCTTGGCAAGTGTGTGTGGCTGGTAAAAGGCACGTATTTGTGCCCCAGGGGTGACTGGGTAATTACTTGAAGGCAAATGGAATGTTTACTCTACCCTGGGGTCACCCCGGTGATGGGCATGCTCTCCCAGCCCCAACAGGATTTGCATTGGGCCCACCTTGTTTTGGTTGTCGCCTTTTAAAAGCCAATTACCTTCTCACAGAGGCAAGTTTACACACAACATTTGCTATGGATTCACAATGTATTGGTTACACCAGGGGATATAAAACAGAAGAACAAAACCACTTCATATCATTCCAAGAATGCCTTTGTTTATGTTTTGCAGCTATAACAGCACATTGCTTACTTTGAGGGGCTTAAAGAATTAAATCATTTATGAAAGCAAGCCAATAAGTACTTTATTTAGGTATAGTTACAGCTATTAATATATACCTGTATGAAGGTTATATTCTTCTACCTTGCCTTGTTTTCAACATTCAGTCTAAGTATTAGACTCTACTAAAAAACAAACAGAATATGCAAGATTAGGCCTTTAAATGTTTTGGTTGATAAAATTAATCTCATTTAAATATTGGGTAAATTATTGACCTTGTAACAACTGTGAAAAGCAGAACAGAACCAAATTTGGAGAAAAACACATCTTCCAAATTTGCTGCTGTTGTGTTTCAACAAACTACTGTATTAAACAATTTGTGTTCCATCATGAAAAATATTGCTCATATCTACCAAGACATTATTCATTATGCTTTGCCTGTTACTACTGACTCACAACAGGACACAATGTTGCATTACTTTTACATTACTTTTACAAAAGCGACATTTTTTCCCTTTTGCTAACTCATCACATTTCTCCAAGATAGGGACTGACACTGAGGATGCCCTGCATTTCCAGTGGCTAGGTATTTTATATGAGCATAGGTTTAAGGGCCTTGCCCAAGGACGCAACAGTGGCAACCAGATGAGAGGCAAACCACCTAACCCTCTGATCAGCAACCTAGAGCCTCAACCACCTGAGCCACCACTGTTCCAAACTGGATAGAGACATGATTACCTCAAACTGCACCAGAGTGCTTTTACGTGAACTTAGTGGATTACAAAGTGGATATGGGGAAAGGGCTATCCTCATGCAAGCAATCATCTTTTCTGTAATAATAGACAATTCGATCCATTTTCTACACTACCGCCAATATAGTCTACAGAATTGTAAGCTCTTCTTTGTGTTTGTTTCACAAATACAATTTTCTTTCACTATGAACACTTTGCTTATATGAATTCATTAGCAGTCTATGTAATATGACAGTCAGTGAGTAAGGTCTTATTCGATATAGTGTCTGTTTTCACCCTTGCTCTTTCTAAAGTCAGTATTTTTTTGGTATAAATATAAGAAAATGACGGCACAGTGGCTTAGTGGTTAGCACTGTTGACCGGAGATCCTACTATTCTTGTAAAAATGGGAACACCATTGGCCTCCATAGTCCTTATTTGGACTACAGAGGTTCCTAAATGCATTTATGGAAATATAAGACATACATTATGACTTAAGACATAGTATAAAATGACTTTAATTCAACTGACTGGGTGAAGTCAAACTGTAATTTTAAAAAAGTTAAGAATTGGCTGTAAATGTAATATAGCTTATTGAATTCCACCATACTGCTATATTCTCAGGCCCGAATGTACAAGTATGAGGAGCAGATATGTTTTTCACAGAAACTACAAAGTACTTTGATAAGTTCTTCTAAATAAAGGTATCTGCAAAATTATGTAAATGGAAACATTTACAGCATTGATGTGATATGAAGATTTAAAAACTACAGGGTTTTACTATAAAAACATGCAGGTGTTTACAAGATGAAAATTTAACACACACAAAAAAAAAATCATTTAAAAGCCTTATTTCGACCAGATCCCTTGTGATATTAATGTCACTTGTGCTCTATGACACTACGTCAAACGTTTATATGTGCATCAAACTAATTTGAACCTCATGATTCCTCCATGGTGATGTCATGGCTTTACATAAGCCTAGCTCTGTGAAGAGCCATCTCAGTAAATTAGAAAAACATGGATGAAAGCGAGTAGTCACAATCCCCACATGAAGTCCGAATCTTTTCTTGTTTATGAAGGAGGTGGAAGTTTGGGGTGATATTGAATCTAGTTTTGTTTCCTGTAGGGGTTTACTACCTGAAAGCAGTTCTTGTTCAGAGAGAGAGAGAGAGAGAGAGAGAGAGAGAGAGATTGATGGTGGGATAGCGCTGCCTGCACTGACAACAAAGTGGTTGTGGGTGTCCATTTCCACACTGATTCGTGGGGAGAGTGTGGACACATCCGCTTGGACTTTCCACTCTTACCAGAATACTATTATAAACTCGCATTAATTATCTACACTATATACTTGTATAATAAGCAAGAAATAGTAAAAAGTTTTGTCCTAATAACACTAATGTACAGTAGTAAAGGTTAAAAAGACATCTTTAGTGACTGGTAGCGAACAGGTCTGCAGTACCATGAGTCTTGGCCGTGAGAGTGAGTCTAACTGGATGATCTCATTCGACTAGCTGCAACTCATCTCTGTGGAATGGTGCGTGCTGCTGGAACGTTCTCTCCATACGGGCAGAGACTGGGCCACTACATATTCTCATGCTGGTCTGGAGATCATGATCAGCACAGTACAGGCCATGGCCCTGAGTTTCCTTACACTCAGAGCACAGCTATCAGATGTCCAAAGCATTAAAACCATGGCGCACAGGACACCGGTTTTGGTAGGAAACCTATATGCAATAAAACACTGCCAAAGCACCTTGAAATGCTGTGATTTACAAAGGACAAGATGGTGTATTTGTAATTCTATCAGGTGTGTTCTCTCTCATGGAAACTCATTAAAGTAAACAGATATTTTAGATTTAGACGTGTAGAGTTTCAATCCAGTATATATTACTGGTCTGACTGTATCCAGTGTCCTCCATTAACATATTTATTTTTTCTTCCATTACAGAGAGAAAAGATGCTTCCTGTAACCCATGATACTAATTTTACAGCAGGATTAAGATCTCGGTACTTTACCTAGACCAAACTCAAACATACCTGACCTTGTCAAACATTCATTGCTCAAATAAGCACAGGACACAGAAGGCATGTTCAGCTAACAATATTTGCTTGCATTTGCTGAAATAAATATGCAATCCGTTCTGCTTTTCACATCACCGCAAAGAGAGGATACATTCTTGGATATCAAACAGTATCATTTTGAGTAAAAAAACCCAAAACTTAGGGTATCGAATGAACATATTTCATCCAGGTGTGTATGTGAAGGAGACAGAAAGGGAGAGAGACTGGAAGAAAGAATCTTTTTTTTTTTTTTCTCCCTGGAACGCCACTGCTTGGGAAAACACTTTTTTTCTCGTGCATATAGTGGAAGAGGGGGGAATGAAAACAACATGGAATGAATGGTCTGCTTTAGAGAGCAGCATGAAGAGACCCGAGCCAGAGGCTAGGTCTAATCCACAGAGCCTCAAGAACACACACACACACACACACACACACACACACACACACACACACACACAAACTGGATGTCTGTGCAGGTTCTTGAAAGCACTTCTGTGTAATGAAGAATATGTTACTAAGCTTCATTTACTAAACATTTGAATACAGAAATGACTGCCAGTATCTACTCCACTGATTTTTGCTCAGTAAAGCCGGCAACAAAAGAGACACGTATCTCTGATGTTCCAGCATATTTTCCAAATATAATACTGAAATGAATTCACTGATACGCTCTAAAACAATGACCTCGTGTGATTTTCACACTTGATTAACATCCCAGAGGCTTTCTCTGGTTCTCATGAGAGTTTGTGCAACGAGGAATTTGAATGTAAATGCGAGCTGACATGGCTCATTGCAGCCATCAAGAGTGAAGCTCATAAAGCTGCTTTTGGATTCTGAGCAAAACAGCACTGCTGCTCCTCTCTGCCATGACCTAAATACATGGCCGCACCTACGCATGCTAGAAACAAGAGCTCCTCGAAGCGCATTTCTGCTCGACATATGCGCTGAGTGGAACCATATGAGCCTTCCTCTTTCAGCAATAAGATCAAACTTAACTGGGTTCCAGCTCTTGTTCAGACACACAATGTGAAATACAACTCGTGAAATGAATTCAATCTGCAGCACTGGGACTCGGGTCTGAATCGACGTTCTACCTCGTGCTGTCTGCAGCCAGGCATCTGCATGAATCCAAATTGTAAAAGCAGATTGTAAGAGCACATGATAGCAGCATCTGTGTTTGACTTTTTGGAAAGGATTTTATAAAACACATAAATCTTTGATCAGTTTAAAGTTTTTAAGCTTTTTGAAGGGAAATAAAAGTGTGTATACTGTATGTACAAAAATGTGCAGGCTAACATACATAAAGCTCGAGTCAATAAGATATTTTACATCATAATATGAATTCCTGTTTTGACATCTAGCATGTTTGAAAGAAGCCGTGCACAGCACCTATGCTTGGTGGATATTTATCATGAGGTCTCCACTTCAGTGGGGAAAGAGACCACAGACTTCAGCTCTGTTTACATACTTGTGAAGCCTCTGACAGATTCCCGTCAGAAGATCTGGGAGTAAAGCAGTTATGTTGGCACGGCTACAGCTTGCCCTCAGGAATTGAGCCCTACATGCTTCCATGAAACACTGAGATGCCTCAAGATCCCCTAGAGGCTCTTAAACAGCATTGCTCGAGGAGCAGCACATGTTTTAAATGTATACTTGAGGGACTGCTGTATACCTGATTTTTGTCTTCTTGCACAGATTATTCAGTAAAAAAGCTATCTCTGTAACACATTGCCTTAAATGTCTCTGTAGTGTATTTGTATTAAAATATACTATATTGAAATAAAACTGAATAGTATCATTTGGACAACTGAAGCCTAATGAAAAGTAAAATGAAGAAAGACCAAAATAAACAGAAAATAAAGTGGATACACACCTAAGTGAAAGGTAACATGCCAACATGTAAGTCATAGATGTCCAGAGTGAGATGTGCTCTATGCACCCTTATGTAACATTATGATGTCCATGTCTATTAAATTGTAAATGGCAACTTAGATTTCGATCGTTAGCTTAGTTATCTAGCAGAATCATTAATAATTTGTTTGAACTTGTTAACGACTTTCTGTTTCTCTACTGCAGTATGTTTTTAGTGCATTCATGTTATAGGTGAGGATCTTCTTCAGTATAAAGGTATATCATGGCTTATTACTAAGTGGGGCTATTTTCTTTCAGAACATCACAGTGTAACTATAACATGTTAAAATCAACTTATCATAACTATCAGGACTTTTGATTATTTACCAATTAAAAACAGGAATTAATATGTCATAATACAAGGGGCAACTTTTGATTGTGTAGTTACAAGAATAAAAATAAACAACATTTATGTCTGTATATAATCCCCTGGTACACTAATGTACTTATTGTATCACAGTGTTTCACTAGTGCTCAGATATCATCAATATAGACAGTTTTCTCAGTATGCCTGAGCCACGATCGGACTACCTGCTTTATGTCTGAAACGCTGGCCTCTCAGGATCTCCTTTAATGGTCCAAACATGTTGAATTGGCTTGGAATGAAGTCAGGATGTAATGTAATGTACAAGTGGTATTCACGAATGTTTTGTGTGTACCGTTCCCACAGATAGATGCATCTCTTCAGCAATTTGGTGAAAAATTATCCATTGATTTTATAGGATCAGGAGTTTCACTCATTGAATGTTCATGTAAACGACTGCAGTTGACTCCAAGCCACCTCAGCCAAGATTGTCATTCACAGACATATGGCCTATTTTAAAATGTTTGCACCATTCAAGTGTTTTACTGTTTGTATTCAATGTATATATTGATTCTTAATGAAATGAACTTTTTTTTATTGATTATTGACCATCCAATTGTATTGTTGGATTTTAATCTGCTCTGCTGTAAATTGCACATCTTTGTCATGTGTACAAAGTTTTTACAACAAAGTTTTAGCTCCCATAGTGGATTTGTGTTATTTGTAAGTATAGATATGCTCATGTGCACACAATTCTTTAAAAAAGACATGCACATTTTTGAGTGCTTCAGGGATAGCAGCCGTGCAGGGATAGCACGGCTGCCTATTAGCCTGCATGACACTTAAGAGCATGAAAACGTTCATTGTCATTACTCAGAGGTGACATTCAATTTGTCATCGTCACATTCTCATGCATGTAGTAATACCCACAGCTGCCCCCATTCGGTTGCAGCAGATCTGTCTTCGAGAGGTTTGTTGTTTTTAGCATATGAGATCCTCCGTGTCTCTGCAAGGAGCTGTGATAAGCCATTTGGTTTAAGATGTTTGGCTTGAGTCTTACAATACTAGAACATTTGTTTTTCTTTGTTTTGTTTTTTTTCCTTTTCGAGAATGTGTGGTAAACAGCTGTATAAGGATTTTTAAGTATAAAACTTTCAAAACCTTAACAGCCTGAATATTCTTAACATTAAAGGAAAGGAAAGACATAATACTTTCCCAAGCAATACATTTTGTTTTGCTTTAAAGAAATCTGATGAAGTGTTGATGACTTGGCATTAAGTCAACTCAATTTTAACCCATATTACAGTGAAAGTCTGCTCTGGATATTTTCCAACCTAACGTAACCCTCTTACAAAACGTGCCTTGTCCAAAATGACCTGACCTGCTGAACCCAGTGACTGGGTTATGTGTATGTCGGAATTTTACTCAGCATGTGAACCCAATTTTGTTGGATTTCTATTAGAACCCTGTGTTTTGTTAAGTTCTTCTTGGAAGAAGCAGTTTGTTTATTTGTTTTGTCTGGTTGATTGGTTAGCTGTCATCTAATATGACCTTTACTTATAGTACTAAGCATTAATTTCACAATATTATTAGAATTTGGTTTCAAATGTAAGCTAGTTTGCCTCAGACTTTAAATAACCTAATCCATCATCAACAAAAGAAGCTATAACCTGCTATATACAGTACAAAAGGTGAGGCTAATTTTAGTATTTAGATTAATAGATTTTACGCTTCAAGCTTGTTAAACTGATACGACTGAGCTCACTGACGACACTATCGGTTTCAAAAAAGACAAAGATAGTTCACATTAGCTATCAAATGCATCCTCAGGTCAAAATTAATTATCTACTGACAAATAAATTAATATTCTTAGGACATAAAGGACAACTGGCCACATATTTAGCGAAGGATTTAATTTGGTCTCACTGGATTAAAACTTTTAAAAGAGATTTTTAACATAGAAGAAGGTCTGCAAATGCACCTATTGCTTACCTGTAATATAACTCTAAAGTTTACCCCGGGTGGTTTCACTCTGTTTCACACCTGGACCATGGTGTCATGTCAGTCACATGATGTTTAAGGTGTTTAAGTCACACAGTGTGAATAAATGATGGGTTTTTTTCCTGATCAGCTGATCAAGTTGTTGACAGATTCTATACTGACAGAAATACATTAGGCTTTTTTAATAGTTTGCTAATTTTTTCATATTTGTTTTTTTTTTAAATCTATTTTTGATTATAAAATCTATCTATTTGTGAGTTAAAAGACAAAATCAATAGGGGTTACAGAATGTTTTTCAATGCACAAGTTCCAGGGGTTAATACTGCAATTGCAATTTCACTCTATGTAACACATTTGTGATACACTGTTAAGATTTTAATTTGATTTACCCATTTTTATATA
>JAQMYL010000012.1:21640789-21678098 GCA_030014365.1 Clarias pachynema
AAAATCATATTAAAATCATGACATTAAATCACATAACAATGAGTCAACAATCAATGAGTAACGTTAAATCAAGTATGTAAGCTGGATGATGTAAATAAATGTGGACACATTATCTACATGTATAACACAATTGCAATAGTGCCCACTAAAAAGGACAACTCTGAGATGATTGTGTTTGATCAGTCAGTGATCAAAGGTCCCGGCTCATATCCGATATGTATGAAAATAATGACAAAACAGGAGCATGGATTAGCCCCTGTGTTATACTGCATTGCCAGATGGAAAATCATTATTGTGTGTATATTAGTGTCTATCAACTAAGCAGATACAACTGCAAGATAGTTCTAGGAAGGGCAGTAATATAGAAGGATATAGAGATGGACAATATTAATACAAGGGTTGTCGTAATGAAGTAACAATTTTTTGTCAGTGTATTACAGGATGGAATTACCTCAGCATAGTTCTGCTGTTTTCAAACATGACCATCTTGAAAAAAAAAAGTTTGTGATTAGAAACTTTTTACAATACTGTGATACATTAAGATAAGTCCATTGGGAGCAGCTTTCAGTGGTAACAGACTGGGCTGTCAGAGCAGAACAGTGTTAATTTGTCTCCGTCCCCCCTCTTTTCTGCAGGCCTTCTGAGCCCCTGTCTGCCTGGTATAGGGGGAGCATTGTATCTCCTCCAGTCCAGACTGCGCTCCTCCCTATCACTCCTCCACACCTTCAGCAACCCAGGCCACATGCTGCATTTGGAAAAAGAACACTGCCAAAAAAAAAAATGGATCAAATAGTAGGTCCACACGCTGAGCTGAGCTCCATGAAATGGACAGATTTGCTTTGGAAGCTGAACACCACACATCTCGTGTATACTTTATGAGAAGCTGTAGCGGTTGCGCAGTGGAAACACCTCTGTGTGACTGACTATTTCTTATAAAACGGACCTCTAACAGGAAACAGCATGCTAAATTAAAATTTTTACGTTTCACCATTCTGACTACTGTTCAACAGCGCTGCTGCAGTACGAGCCTCAAGCTTGATTTACACAGGAGTGATTGAAGACAGGAGGGATCTCCATATATTTCCTCATACTGGACTTCACTTTTGGACAGATAAAGTATTTAACATATGGAGTTGTAGGAATAACTGTCTGATGTTTATTTACCAAATAGTAAAGAATGCTGGAAAATGTTATTAATTTCACATGACAGGTAACTGTTTTCCCTTCAGGCCTGCAGATTTTCAGTTCAACATTCTAAGTAATGTGAAGCACCATGTCATTTTTTCCAAGAGCTGCTCCCCCCCGCATGAACGTTCATGGAGTCTTTAATCTGATTGAGACGGCATGACAATTCTTTACTAGCTCCGGTCAAAAGGTGCTGACTCATGAATACGGAATAGTTGTGCTAATATTGTAGCTAGGCACACACATATTCATTTGCAGCCTAGGGTGACTAAGCATTTTGAATGTGAGTAGCTAACGTTGAGGTTGTTATTAAACAACTGCATTAGTAAGTTTGCTTTAGTAATACTAACTCATTTGTCATTCTGTGACAACCTCTGTGCTAACAAGTTGAGTAAACAGGGAGAAAGCTTGGGCCTTTCAGGGTTTTGCTTTGGGCAGTTGGGTGTAATTGGGCTGCTTTAGCATGGACTGAAGCCACAGTATGAGCCCAGCTGTCCAGTCCACCCTGTTTGTCTTACTTCCTTTGTTTGTTTTAGTGATTTCCCATATAAACACCGAATAACAAGATCACTCTTTTAAGATGAGAATTCTATCAATTGCATCTGTTTATTTTATCGCTTTCACTGGACTGGATGGAAAGGGTGTTGGCCTTTTCTATCGCCTGCCATTGAAATGCTGCTATGTTTGGGACAATTTCTGATCAGTATTTACCCCAGTTTAAAGCCTGTTTCTGGTTTCTCAACCAGTCTTGTAGCCAAGAGTCGACAATTAATTGTTTTTCAAGGAAAGGAGCTTCATCATGCTCATCTCCACTAAGTCCTTTATAAGCTACAGAATTATTTTTTTCTTCCCTGTTTGATGCCCAACCCCTTTTCTTTATAGTATGTATGATCTTAAATTGCTGTGACCCTGTGTGAATCTTTAAGTAATAAGTGGTTATGCATGTACATCAGAAAAAAAGAACAAAGAAAGGCACACACACACACACACACACACACACACACACACAGTATATATATATATATATATATATATATATATATATACACACACACAAGAGAAAGTAAAGGAGGCTTCCTGCAGCAAAATGGTACCTTTACCTAATTACCGATGGTTTGTTGGAGCACCGGCACAGCAGGAGTTTCCAGCCTTATTAAGAGGATTAAAGATTTATCCTGCACATTTACTCTTGTGTCCTGGCATGGGAGCAATGGAAGGACATATTCATGGCTTCTGAATACAAACAAAAGTATATGTTATTATGTAAAGCTGTGTTTAGCAGTTTCTTCTTTCTGCTGTCTGGTCCTTAAACATACTGATTATCCACCTAAGGCAAGCATCACGAAACATGAAAACATTTTTACTACTGCACAGAGGCAATGTTTGCAGAAGACATAATTGTCAAATGTTTTCAATTGTGGATGCAATTACCGTGAAATAATAATGCTGCATTATTTCAGTCTTCATTCTCCCTAAAGCTGGATGCAATATACTGTACAAAATAGCAGGAGTCTGGGGGATTGTAATTTCTTTCTAAAGTCAGTCAGGTAGTGTAGAAGTAAGTCCATATTTTTATTACATAGTTTTTGATAAAAATTGTATTTGTACCATTAAACCTTGAATTGTGAGTATGTGAGTGAATCTGCGAGTGTTTTGCAAGATGAGCAAAATGTTTTAATTAATTTTAACTTTAGCAAAGATTTTAAATACACGTAGTATGTATATGTGTGTGCGTCACTCATATAGTCAACATCTGTGCACGCATCTACTGTTTACTATAACATTGTGACCACATGTGTGTGCACACGTAAAGCAATTTTTTAATTTGTGTCCAAGTATAGAGACTGTTCTTTAGTAACTGTACTGCAACAACGGTAAAGAAAAAGTGTGTGCTTGTGTGAGTGTGTGTGGTTATGTGAGTGAAAGCCATCCTACACAGTAGCCCCCCTTCTTCTCCTCCTCGCCTCTTGTGTCTTACACCATCCACGATTCTTTTCAAAGGTGACGTGCAGGTCAATTTGTTTTATTTTTATCTTATATTTTGTATTAATTATTTTATATGGACATTTCTGGGTTGTGGAATGAATCATCTGAGATTCCATTATTTCTCATGAGTAAATTTGCTTTGATGTAAGAGTGCTTTGTATTACAAGCACACTTCCGAAACGAAATTACGCTCGCAATCCAAGGTTTACTTTATTACATAGGAAAATAAAAGCAAATCTTTAAATTTCAACGTAGGCACCGATGGCGTCAACCAGTTTCCTCAAACAGCCGGGGATGAAATGCAGTCTTCTGGAGGAAGTCTTTCCGAGTCCTCCAGTGCGCGAGGCTTTGTCCTGTATCTTCCTCTTCCAGCCCTACAGGAAAACAATCATATGGAGTGAGATCTGGACTTCTTGGAGTTGCTGTTGTACAATAGGATCCAAGTCAAGCCTTTAGATCGGTAGAATAACAGAACACAGTTGTGAAAGTAAAAACTTCCTTTATTTTTTTCATATATAATCCTCTGCTACACTAATGCACTTATCCCAGTGTTTCACTAGGGCTTGAATACAATCAAGGTAGAAAGTTTTCTCAATATGCTCAGGCTGCTTGCTTCACATCTGAAATGCTGACAACCAAAGAACTCCTTTAATGGTCCAAACCTGAAAATGTTTGAGCGAGGTCATGACTGTACGAGAGATGTGGAAATAATTCTCAACCAGGTTCCTGTAATGTACAAGTGGTGTGGTGGGCAGTATGAGGTTGTACATTGTTCTTCAAAAAAAGAAAGACTTTGCAGTGAGTTCACGTTGGCCAGCATTATCATCAAGTTGCAAGCTGCAAGAATCTACAGTCTGTGCTAGAATTAAATCAGCCTTTGTTTCATTACTCCATGCTTTAATATGTATTTTTACTACAAACATTGGTGTTTTGTTCCTGATTCTGCAAATGGTGGAAATAATCAGCTCCAGGGCAAACAACAAATCAACTGTCATGAATAGCGAAAAATTCTTTTTTTTTTTTTTTTTTGAAAGTAAGAGAAAATTGTTTTAGCCCTACAGGCATTTTTGTACCAGTCTGTCCTGTTTAAACCACATTATTCAGCGACCTATAAATTATTTAGCAACTACGGTAAATGTAACAGTAAAGGTATGCAATTATGTGAGTGAGAACTATAAATCTGACTCAAATCCATCACTCCATTAGACATCTGTGCCAATGCAAATATCTCACCGACAGTAACCACTATGTCACAGGTTAAAAAATTAAATAAAAGTAAGAAGTGCAACATGTAATAAACTTGTTGAAGAACAGCTCTTGCTACTGCATGCCATAAAACCACAGATAACTTATACATGACATGGTAAGTCCATGTAGGATGAAGAAGACCTAAATGCGGCCATTTTTAGTTTACAGCTCAATCATGTTGTTGAAAGCATTTTTACAACCCTCCGCCATAAATATTGAGTGAGATAAAATGAAGATAAACTCCAGACAAAGACCAGATAAGAGCGAGTAAAAGAGACTATGCTTTAGGCTAATGCGTTAGCATGTCTTCAGGCACACTGGCTCACTTAACTCACACGGCTCAGCAGATATGATATCTGTTACTGTGGCCATTACTGAAAGAAAAGCTGACTCACAAAATGCCATTAAGCACACTTTATTTACTGCAAGTTCTCTGGCTGGAGAAACATAGCATGGATGCCTTACATTTTAAACCTTTTAAACATTTAATTTAAACCTTTTAAACATTTAATTGGTTCTTCAGCATGTTTCTGTGATGTGTAACTGTGAATCTGCCATATCAGTACCGGTATTTGTTGATTTCCAATCGTTTAAGCTGCTTTATGTCACATAGCAGATGGACTGTCACAAGTAGTCGATCCATCAAAAAACGCATTAAAGGTGACAGTAATAAATGTGCTCTGAAAATTGCACTGATAAAAGGTTTTCCCTGCAGCTGATCTTACACCTGGTGCAAATTTTTACCATTGGTGTCTTTAGTTAAAGATTTCCAGTATAGTGACAGATACCGTAGAAGAGTGGATTTTTTTTATTCTGACAGAAGAGACAGAAGGAGCTTTGCTTTCTCTCTCTTTTTTTAATCAAAAAGATGGCGTCCATCTGGTGCATATGAAATCGCTTAACAACAATCTGCCTGGTTGTTGTGCTGTAAACTAGCAATTTTGCACAATTTGACTGACAGGTTTTGGCTAGGACCTGGTCCCACTTAGCCTCCTCTGACATGGGCCAACACACATTGGTCAGCAGGTCATAACCTTCAGCAACCTCGGTCCCAGGGCCTGAAACTGACCCGCGGGTCAGCAGACTCACAAATGAGCCGTTTTATTTGTTTATGGCGGTATGTTTATCAGCACAAGAGCAACAAATATGTGATGGTACATAATAACTGTCAACTATACAACTGCTGAGCCTGTTACACAATTTGATTGATTTTTGGCTATGACCGGAAAAAAAAAAAAACTCCGCAGACGCTTAAATATTGTGTCTTATTTGGCCGCTGTGTTTGTGTACGGTCTTACCATTGCCATGTTGGTTTACCATTCAGACTATTGTGGTTGGAATTGGATTACAATGAACACAGGGCGTTTGGACTCATTTCGGTTAAGTCAAAGCACAGTGAGCAGTGAAAAGGCGAACAGAGCCTTCAAAAGCTGATCAGGTTTCCTCACGCCTACAGCTGGCCATGGCTGGGAAACGACGCCACAGGAGGCCAGCCACTGTTAAGATAAGCCCACGCAATTTAGGAATGTAGAGGCAGAGAACGAGAGATAGCAGAGGCCCTGGTGAGAGCCGCGTTGAGAGCAGAGGAAAAAGTGTTTTGCATACTGACAGAACATTTATATAGGCTGGAAAAAACACAGTAAATGACCCTTGGCTTCATTTTGCATTGCTGCAATTGTTTGAAGTGTTCCAACAGGATACACTCTCGGGGGGGAAAAAAGTTCACTTTACTGTAGATTTCCTTGTCACCCAGGGTGGTACCCTGATTTGGGCGTCTTCTCTACCTTTAGTATGGCCTTTTTCTGAAAATGTGCATACAGTGAACTTTTAAAGTAAGCTAATTAAAGGTACATGAGTGAATCGTAAGGTAAATAATTTCAAAGTTCACATTACAGTGTAGAAGACACTTTTCGAATAAAACGATACATTATGCGTTCCGATATGATACAAATAAACCTTTACATTCAACATTCTTGCATTGGGTTTTGTGGAGAGAATGAAGGTTATGCTTCTGTGAGTTTGTGGACACACTTCAGCCTTGCTCCACTCCAGACAGCCAGGAATGTGTTTCTCTCTGAAGGGAGGAGGGTGAATCTAAACCAATAGGCTCGGAGCAAGAAAGCTCGTGTCATTTTCTCTGTGTTTCTGAGTCTGCAGAGAGAGAGAACATTACACTCTGCTTGCAGAGACAGCACACACTTTTAGTTTATACCTAGAGGATTGAGTCAGGTCAAGTTTGTATTAGAATTAGCTGAGGCTCGGTCATGCAGCCAGTCGCTCTTTACAGGACTATTATACATAAGGGACAGCTTTAACACCAATGCCACCCAAGCACAACTGCGCACACTGATTAAGGACTATTGGGCTCGGGATCATTAGTGTGTCCGTGACTGAACCTTCACGTAAGTGTATCTCTCTCTCTCTCTCTCTCTCTCTCTTCGTGTCATTTTTTTTTTGGTAACTGACAACTGTAATTGCATCTGCGCAGCAACGCCAGCTAGTGTAACTCACACCGGGTCGCGCGCACGTGAGTATGTTGTGTTCACACTTTTCACGCGCGAGCGTGAGATGAGGTTATTTACTACGTATATAGACCAAGTCGGATACTGTATCTTAGTTATCACACGCCGTACCAATTATCTACACTTTTGCCTGTTATCAAAGTCTGCTTTGAACTGAATAATTGAGACATGCCTGCAGATTGTCTAGCCAGTCTGTTCGGTGTGTGTGTGTGTGTGTGTGCGTGTGTTTGTGTGTGCTGGGGGATTTCTTGCGTGTGTAGGCAAGTCATTAAAAGAGCGCGTGCTGAAAAAAAGAGCGAGCTCGAGTCTGCAGTGGCCTTGTGCCTGAGGCTCAGCTGTTGCCTGTCACTTCGGTGCCAACTGCTCTTCACAGGGTGCCGTAACCATTAGCCATTTTAAAGCTTAGCTTCAGCCTTATCAAGTCTACTCATCTTAAAAAAATGTACATGCCATCCTGAGCCCACGTGTATTTATATTTCACATTACTGCATGTTACAGTTGGTAAATGGACACCTCAGACACTATACACCATTTGATCATTTTTACACTTTCATTAACTATATAAAGGTAACAAACTACTTGTTCTACATCTCTCTGTAGCTTTTACACCCACATTGTATTTGTACTAAACAACTTTAGTGCAGTTTGTTCAATAAAGGTACCAAACTACATTTTCTTCACCATTTTGCCATCTGTACTCTCTTAAAATGAGGTAGTAAACTGTCTTAGTCCTGCATTTTTTTTTTTGTAGTTCATACACAGTATTTAATATAGGTACCAAACTGTGCTTATTCTGCACCATTTTCGTTTGTACATCCTTAATTGACGAAACTAATTGTACTACAACATTTTGTAGTTTGTACACTCTAATCAGTAAAGGTACCAAACTCTGCTTATTCTACACCATTTTGTAGTTTGTACACCCTTAAATGGGTTTACCAAACTACTTATCCTACACATATTTGTAGTTTGTACACTCTTAAATGAAGGTACCAATCTGTACTTGTCCTACCCCATTTTGTAGTTTGTACACTCATAAATGGAGTTAGCACACTGTCCTACACACACACATTGCCCTAGACTGTTTTGTAGTTTGTATACTCTATTTAATATAGGTGCCAAACTATGCTTATCCTACACTATTTTGTAGGTTGTGCTTTCTTCAATAAGGGTACCAATCTGTACTTGTCCTACACCATTTTGTAGTTTGTACACTCTCTCAATGGAGTTATCAAACTGTCTACACTGTTTTGTAGTTTATACACTGTATTTAATATAGGTACCAAACAATATAGTTTGTACTCTCTATTTAACATGGGTATGAAAATATACTTGTCATATTTCATCTGTAGTTTGTACACCTTATTAAATATAGCTGCCAAACTGAACATGTCATTATCTGTGTGGTGGTACAATCAGAGAAACATCATTTTGCACTTGTATGTATCTTTTACCTAAGAAGGTGACTGTGGTGTACCTTTAACTAGCTTTTAGATTACAAAGTACAGCAGTTAGTCCTTAAAGTCTAATTATGTACCACAGTATCATTTTAAAGTTACTTTATTTCACATTTCCAGATGAAACATGCACACTAATGCTACAAATGATATCAGTGATTGTAAGGATAAGGACAAAATTCCTACAGTTTGGTATCTTATTTCTGAGAGTGTACACCCATATTGTAACATCTTGGAAGTTGATTAGACAGTAATGTTTAATGGACTGCATACTATTCTCATATGGTGCTCATTGCAGTATGATCTAAATGAGCTTAAGCCTTTCAGAAACTATTGCTCAGCCTCATATTAAAAAATCTTGTATTATCAGGCTGTAGAGTTTTAACTTTCAATATGTTTTAGAGTTTATACTTTTTTTTTTTTTTTACATATTAGAAATACCTCATTTTATGTAGAGAACTTGTAGAAACACTTTAGTGCCCTCTAGTGTCTAGATTGGGTATTTCATGTTCACAGAATGCAATACAATTTGACCCTGAGGAAACTTGCAAAGCTCTGTATTGGGTAAAATGTAGGAAATGGCAATAATAGCCATGTGATGCTATTAAACAAAAGGTTTACTCTAAGTTCTGTTACAGCAAAACCAAATACCATAGGCTTTGTGATTCTAAAGCAGGCAACACTTCAAAAACACTTCCCATTAAACAAACATTAAGCATTATTCAGCTTTCCATCTTCATCTTTTATTAGATTATTAAAATTTTTTTTTTTTTTTTTTTTACTGAATAAATTTTCCAAGCTTGATAAAGGAAAACAGGATCATCATTCTTATACCATAACCCTTAATCTCTCTCTCTCTCTCTCTCTCTACATCACTGGCTCCTTGTGTCTCTGCCAAATGGCAGGAGAGACTCTGTGAAGTCTCTGACTCCATTTGAGTGCTTTACCATTACAGCTCAAGACCAAGACCCTCACACAAAAGGACATTAATATAAGTGTATTTCACCAGCATGCTAGATTGGCGTCAGATAACAGGGACATGTCTACATTGCAGTGTAAACGGGTGGAACATGGTGTGTGTATGTATCTGCCATTGGAGTCATCGGTTAATCCCTAGTGCCAGCATGTGTACGTCCCTCTGTTGATTTAATGCCTGGGCTGGCGCAACATACACAGAGAAGTGCTTGTGTGAGCCTGAATTAATCACCGTTTGCCTACTCGTGTGCTAACTACTCCAAACCCAGACCCTCTGGCACTCTTTCACATGGTCCATCTAGGGGAGAAAGGAGAGGAAAGGGGAGAAGAAAAGTGGGCGAATAAACTCATGGCACACTGAATAACACCGTCTTTCATAGCTGACACAAGAAGCAGTGACTAGGCTTTCCTGCTGCAGACAGGCTATGGGGCCGAGGCTCTGGAGTGCCCAGAACAGGTTTTTGGCCCTCTTCTTGCTCTAGAATATGTGGCTTATTGAGCTGATGGTGGTCTATGCGTATGTGGCAGCTTAGTGCCATCTGAATTGCTCTTGGATCACATAGATGCTATCACAGTGTGGTCAGTTAGTCAACCAGGAAGAAAAATAAACTTTAGTGGAAATGAAAGACAGCAACTGTTTTCTACCTTGTCTTTTATTTTTTTTATTTTTACTAACCCTAACCCAAGAATAGAGCCTCATTAGACATAGCTTATATATCGAGAGAGCAAAGTCTTATTGTTAGTAAAGCATTTGTTATCCTTGCCTTCGAAGTAAAAAAATAAATAAAATAATTATACATATATAAATTGGACATCTGGGCTAGTTTTAAGATATACTGTAATTGTATGTAATCAGAGACAGACTACATGTTCACCCTGTACATTTATTCATTTATTTGGCTGATGTTTTTATACAGAGCAAATGTATAAGGTATAGCAAAAGTGAGGTAGAATATTGTCCACATATCGCTATAGGCGATAAAATGTAACAATTTAAACTCTTGAGCTACACCCGTATAAGTATCTACTATAGTCTCTTTAATTTAGCAGTGACAGAATAAGGATATATTTGCACACTTAATGCAGAATACCAGAACTGCAGTTGAGGAGAGTGTCCTGAGGTGAAATGTTTATCGCTTTTTCCAAGTAGGGGGTCAGATTCCATTTAAGGAGTTTTAAACTAACACACTTGCAGTGCTCCTTTTACACTGGATAGCACAGCTCAGATCAAGTCTGGAAAGTACCCATATTCTTTGTTGTTGCTGATTTTCCACTGTCTGTATTTTTGGTAGAAACGTGCTGTATCTCATGTTTACTAGTTTAATTAATGAGAGAGATGTGACAGCACCATACACACTGCAGCATCGGTTGTGAGAGATGTTTGGCTAATTAATTAATGAATTCATTAATTAGTGCTTGAATAC
Organism: Clarias pachynema; assembly: GCA_030014365.1. Taxonomy (NCBI): domain Eukaryota; kingdom Metazoa; phylum Chordata; class Actinopteri; order Siluriformes; family Clariidae; genus Clarias; species Clarias pachynema. The sequence goes on from JAQMYL010000012.1 coordinate 21,651,587, forward strand.
CATTGAGGTATTTTTGTGAAGTTTTAATTGGACTGCCATCTTCATGTCTAAAACACTGGCCTCCCAGGAATTCCGTTAATGACACAAACATGTGGAAATGGCTGTAATGTGCAAGTGGTGTCATTAATGATCGTGTGTACAGTTCCCAAAGAGAAATGCGTCTCTTCTGCAAGTTGGCAAAAATGTATCTGTCGATTTTCAAGGAACAGCCGTTTCACTCCCTGAATGTTGATGGGAACGACTGCAGTCATCATGACATGATGATCATCCATCATTCAAGGACATACAGCCTCCTTTAAAATGTTTGCTCCATTTAAACGTTTTCCTGTGGCTAAAACTCCCATCACTGTACTGTGCTTGATGTTTTCTGTAAATGCCAATTAGTTTTGCGCCTCATTCACAAGTCCCGTTTTGACTTGAAAAGTAACACAGGCGCTCGGCTAGGATATGTTGTTGAGCGGAGACATGCTGTGACGTTCTGTGTGGAAGCACTTTAACTGACCTAGATAAACTTTATTGAGTACTTTACTGATCTCCCTCCTCTTTATCAGATTAAATCTTAAATGAGTTCAGATGTTGAGCAGAAGGTACTTTGTATGAGTCAATCTGTGAACGTTAAGGAACATTGTGATTTTGCTAATGAATACGGATGAGTGGTGGTCCCAGCAAAAACGGTGTGCGAGTTGGAGAGGTGCAGGTACTAGTTATTTCAGAAACACTCAGGAAAGACACGGAATAGTAAAATAACACTTTGACGGCCCAACAGTTGCTCTGTGGCAGCTGGGGGATTCGAACTCCCAACCTTCCCGATCAATAGCTAAAACTGTTAACTTAGGAGCTGACACTGCAACAAATGGCATACTTACAGTATATAATTATATTAACTGAAGTTAAAACTGAGTCACTTCAAAGAAATACACTGGTGGCATTTTAATAGTGTTATTTTAATAACGTTATAATTGCTGACTCTAATGAAGGGTTTGGGTGAAAGTGGGTTTAATCAGCGCCACTGAGGAGATTAAAGAGATTTAGCTTTGACGCTTTAGCTTCTGTGGCTTATGACATCGTATTTTCTGTGAGTGCTCTGTTAATTAGCTCGCATATTAGTCATGGTAATATATTTCGATTTAGCTTCCATACAAAAAATAGAAGCATTCTCCTATAGCTTTCCATTCCGTCTATATATAAAGACAAGATTTTGGTGAAGGAAGCCAGACAAAGACAAATCTGTGGTGGAAAACAGCAGCTCAGTTGTTCTTACTAATCACATCAAGTTATGTGAGGAGCACATGCTCATGTTACTGACGGCTAATAAGGGCTTATTTGTCATACAGCTAACGCTGATTAGCAGTGGAATTTCAGATCTGCATGCTATGCCATAAGGCTGCCACAACACTCCACAGAATGGATCGACATTGGATTATTATGAGAAGTGTTTGAAAAGTGTATCGGAGAGTCTCTTTCGAGTCTGCTTAATAGACAAAACAGCCTAAAGATACTCAGGCATTTGATTATGGAAGTTATATGTTGTTTAAAATCTCAACATACAATGACATGCAACACTTTAAGCCTATTTTGTCCATTCTCATTAAAAATAGATTCTTTTTTACTTTCTAAACCTGTTTAAAATAGCCCTATTTTCACTATGTTACTGTATGTGGGCCAGTTTTTCTTTTGTAGATATAAAGTTACTTCCTGTGGCCCATCAGCTCCCCTTTTCGACATGAAGGCACCACCGCTCATTACATAATATTTCTCATGGTAGTGGGAGGAGAATGGGTGTGGGTTCTGAGTCTATTATGTGTAACAGCATAGCTGGGATTTCCAAACAACACAGTAACCTGAGTCCTGAGCTAAAATCTGTCTGGCTTATTCAGATTTTTGAAATCCAAGAAGTCTTAATCTGGTCTTAGCAATGTTGACACAAGCACTCAGATGATGAGATAAATACAGATATTCGATAATGATCCGATTATTAGCGGGGTATGTAAACCAGATCTCGGATTTCAGTTTAGAAATCAAAAATATTAATTCAACAACAACAACAATGTGTGATTAAGAAATGACACAGATAAAGGGTTAAAGCATGATTAATACAATCTGTACATATGAAGAAAAAAGATGAACTATAATCTTCCAAGATGTATCAACAATATATATGTCTTAAAAAGTGGTCAGTGTATGTGAATATGTGTATGTGAATATGTGTATGAATATGTGCTCATTTTTAAACCAGTAGTTGCAGTGGTTTATCCTGTGCAGAGGTTGCAAAGTGAGGCTCTACAGTTTTATGACAGAAATGAGAGTCAGTAGGATCTGGGGTCAACATACAGGTGGGTCAATATTGACTAAAGCAGGATGAGGACATACCTCCCTGTGTCATCCTCTAGCCCACAATGGTGCAGATGGAGGGGGTGACAAAGACGAGTGTCTTGCCTCCAGCACACATGATGGGGGTTCAAAGAGTGCCGAGTTTGTTTGGAAGGCTCACACTGTCTTCCTGTTTGAGGGTGAATGAAAACATTGGAACGGCAGACAACCAGATGTGCATGGGATGACACACGCACACACACACACTTAGCTTACTCATTGTAAATAGTAAATGGAAAAACCTGTTATTTACTACCCAGCTCTACCCAGTATGCTTTCAATGACTTGATTTAACTGATACTCGCCATTCTTGAAATTTGACAGACATTTATGCATTCTTGCTCGTTACCACATTAAAAAAAAAGTGTGCGCATATTTATTTTGTGCTTTGCCACATAAACCATGACTTTCTAGTTTTTAGTTTTAGAAACACGAACTGTCTGTGAGGTCTAACAACAGGACTGATGCACAAAGAAAAGCCAGAGAGGTCTGGAGAAAGTGTAAGAATCTTGAAAATTGTCAGGAACACAGTCTATATTTCGAAAATATACTTAATAACACGTTAAATGCAGAGGAATTGGTGACTTTCACCATAAACTGTGACCTCAGTCTCTCTTCAGGTCAGCAGTCTGCTGTATTTGATTTGTTTTGGAAAGAACAACAGGAAACTGGAGTAAAAGTTTGTAGAGGGTTGACCTTTGGAAGAAGAATAAAACGCAATTTAGCGCGCACAATAGACAGACAGAATGGCAACAGCCGCATGTGGCTTGTAAAAGACAATGAAACTCTTACAGGGTGACGGCGCAACCCTGAGTCAGCATCGGCTGGGTGATATAACTGAGGTCACGTTAGACCATTGCCATGGTCAAGCAGCGTGTCAGCGGAGCAGACAAAAAACATCCGAGCGTCCGAGCGACACAGGTCAAATCCATCAACACTATCGCTAAGGTTTAACAGGGCACAGGTTTGTATACTTTACCAATGACCTCAGACATATGAGCTTCCCATGTATTTATTTAGCAGAGTGTCGTATCTGGAGCCATCTATGACCATATGGAGAGTAGAGCCGTATAATGATATACAGGGGCACAAATCTAGGACCATAATGAAAGTCAGTTTTTTTTTTTTTTCATTTAAAATGGGAAACAAACAGAAAGTTAAAGAATTGTGAAGTATGTGGGCCATTCAAATCAAACCCAGGCTTTTGATTGTGCAGAATAACAGAACACAGTTTTGTGAGTAAAAGCTATCTTTATTTTTCTATATAATCCACTGCTACACTAATGCACTAATCTTAGTGTTTCATTAGTGCTTGAATACCATCAAGGTAGGAAGTTTTCTCAGTATGTCGGAGCCAAGATTTGGATAGGACTTGGGATGTGGTAAAAACAACTCCCAGGCAATGATTCCCCTGGACAGATATGTCTCGCCAACAAGTGTGCCAGAAGTTATCAGTCAGTTTTCAAGGATGAGGCGTTCCACTCGCTGAATGTTCATGGGAACGGTTGCAGAGCCACCTTGGCCAATATCGTCATTTACAGATGTACAGCGTTCTTTAAAAAAACGTTTGCACTATTCAAATGTTTTATTGCAGCTGGCCGCCTCACCGCCGCAAAATGCTTAAAGTCTTCTGTAAAATCGGTTTTATGCCTCATTCATAATAAAAAAAAAGTCCTGGTTTGATGTGAATACCCCTCATTTAAAAAAATATATAATAAAATTCAATACTTAAATATTTGATATTTAAGATGCTGCATCTTTTTGTTTCTTATTTAAATGAAAGCACATTTTGACCTCTTTGCACAAAGGAACAGAGTTTCCACAGACCTACTCTCTTGTACTAAAGCTTGTTTCTAAAACAATTTTCCATGTCCAAGTGAAAGCTGTATTTAAAGCAAATATTGGACGGCCTATGTGCTAATAATTTCTAATATTCTACTTAATTTGTTGTTTATAATGTAATCTGTAAAAATAATAATAGAATCGTCTAGGCTAAACCTTTTAGATGTTTGGACCCCACTTTACATTTGTATTATCTATAAGTGGACTTGTGTCTGAAAGCAATTATTTAGCAATTAATAATTAGCAAGTATTTCAGGTAGAGTAGATCTCAAAATCCTTTGGCCTTTTATCACTTCAGATTTACTGCTTTCAATAATTATTTAAATTGTACCCAAATGATACCAGGTTTAAAGTGAAGCATCCAGGACATATGCCAGTGAGGCATCTCCCTGTGCAGTGCCGCTGAGGCATGTGTTCAATTAGCTGGTTATAAAAAAAACTGTAACAGACCACTTCTCTGAGGAATGTTAATAATTTGAGGGATCGAGTGCTGGGAAATGTTGTCAACTTTTCCTGAGTATTGTTCAATGTGTGGTCACTAGGTTACTCCTTTTGAAGTGTTAGGCAGCCTGGGAGATATTCACGTGATGCGCGAGAACCAGAAATACTTTGTACGGTCAATTCCAAGTGATAATGTGTTGGGGTAGGTTTATTTATTAATTTCCTAATTTTCCCTCAGAGTGCTTAGTTAGTGTGTTGTTAAGCGTTATTCAACAGCTTTCACTACGGCTCCTGTCAGGGACATTGTTTTGAATTTGAAATAGATGTGACCAAACACTCCAGTAAACTAAACACTGCGATGCGTTTGGTGATTTCGTTGGGTTTATCTCCAACGCAGTACACTTTATAATACAAATCAACTTTTGATTTCTTTTTTTTTTCCCCAGACAACTTAGCTTATCTGAATATACAGTACATGTTTGGACTAAACACTCCCTTTGTCCAAACGTTTGTGTGTAGAGTAACACATGGTCTTTGTGTATAGGGTAACAATTTAAAAAGCACTTCCTACATTTAACAGTGTAGGATGGTTTCATTCCACTTCCCATTGTTCACAATGAGCTCGGCTCTTTACAGCTAGGTGAGAAAGTGTCAAATAGAGGGTAAAATACAGTGCCTTATATAGCCATGTAGAGTTCGAGTATGAAATTCAACACTTAAAACAAAGTTTCGGTAGTGCAGCATGCTTAATATCCATGTATGATACAATATCATTACAATTGAAGTCAATTAAACCTATGATCTATCTCAGATCAAGCAGAGGTAATGAATATATGACAAAAGTCTATGAAGATTTGACACGCTAATATAGCATGCTGCTATATTCAGAAATTCTCAGATTTTTAAAAAATATTATGATGTGTTAATATTGATGATGTGAATTTTCCATACTGTGTGAAGAAAATATGGCTTATCCTGTCCTACTATATACAATTAAAGGGGTTATCTGAGGGTTATCGCACCACTGATTGACCCAGGTATGTCAGCACCGTTGTGGCATAGTCCATATCAGAGCAACACTCCATCAGTTGACCTTTCCCTCCCATGCTCAGGAGCAAAGGGCTGTTACAGTAGGGTGATGGTCCTTTATTGGCCTTTATGGCTCTTCTTTGTTATGCTTGTGTCTTGATAATGGCCATTGGCAGGTCATTAAAGTCTTGAAACAGCCTTACTTTTATAAGATGGCTAGCACACAACTAGGCACTCTCTCAAACAATAGCTGTGAACTGCAATAAATAGCAGTACACTGTCGGGACATAACCTTGTCTGAGAATCATCGCATGTCCTAACAGGGTGAGAAAACCCAAGTGACTCTTTACAGAATGAGATCTGACCTTTCAGAGCCAAACAAGGATATGCAAATGTACATATTTTTCTTGATGACTTTAAAACATTGAGTTTCAACCAGAAACTCCATGTAAATTTGATGTCTGACCAAAGTAAAAGAAGTTGACCATGTGACAGTTGGCCCACTTTATGTAGAATTGAGGACACTGTCAAATATAGGGCACTATTCTGAGAGCCAAGTCTATGCCTCAAATCCTTAGAGGATGAGAAACTGGGTGGATCAGGATTGGGACTTTAGGACAGTTTTGTTCCAACCTGCACTGTAGTATTTCGACTATGAGAGGTGTATTGAGCTGGGACAAGTTAGGTCAGGGCGTCTGTTTTACAGTTCAAAGAAGTTAAAACCAGGTGTGAGCTGCTGTTTGGGTCATCCTGAGCACGAGTGAGCAAAAAAAGGGGGGGGGGGTAGTTAGAGAGTGGGGGCAGGAGATTTATGACATTGTTTAGCTAAGGAACAACTAGGGGTCAGGGATGTGTGACTTGTGTTCTTTTATATTTCACAAGTATTTCAGGTCAACCCTGACCTGTGAAACAAGAGCTAGTACTCTAACAATAGAACCCAGACCTGTTAGCGGCACTACCTAAATCATTTTGACAGATTTTGACATTTTGTAGCTTATGGTTAGGCAATTTATTGAAAAATAATTAGCTTTTCTAATTTGTACTTTGTGACAATACTTCATCAACCAATGTCAAGCGGTATTTATATGAAGAACAAACATATTTTGTCAAGATTTTGCTTCTACCACTTAACTGCCACGCGCACGTGTAAAACATATGTAGAATAAAACAGAAGTTGACTCGTGTGTCTGCTCAAATGGGAAAGCTGCCATCAGCTTATAGCACATGACAAAAACTTTTATTAGGGAGTTGTAACAAAAAGCTGTTCCCTCCATAATTAAAGAGGTGTGAAAAACTCATGCCTGTTGCCAGAGTCTGCACCTAGTAAAACCTCAGTTAAATAGTGCAGAGGTGCTCTCTCCTACTGTTCTTTATGTTCTTTATGTTTAATTGCAAGCTGTGCCATTATGCCATCTGGGCCTTGAAGGCCCGTATGAACTTTTCATAGTTCTCCATAAGTGTTGCATGCTTATTTAATAAAACTGCATTGTCAATACTAATACTAACATCTTGGTTGTCTGCGCACTGTAAATGGAGGTCACTCAACATTTCAACACTCCAAGCCAAGACTCATGAATGCCTTCACAGCAGGATGTGGGGTTGTTTATCTCTCAAAGACTTGCTAATGCAAGGGAGTGTGAACTCTTTCTTCCTCTCACTCTGAACACAAAGACCTGGAGTTTGGGCTCAGCCCTGCTGGGATTGAGTGTCTATGTCCTTGACTGCAACAATGGCTTTGTGCACCAAAAACACACCACACAACCACAATGTCATTTATCAGTCATTGCATGGAAGATAGTCAGAACATGTCTATCAGCTGAACATCACAAAACCAGGAGTTGTACTTCAAAGATGAACCTGAATCCCATTTTAATTTGCCAGGGGTGTATAATCATACACCTTTTGCAGACTTCAGAGGCAGCTTCGGTTTCATGAGCGAAAACGCCTTCACTTGCAGTGAAATGGTTTGGACTACCCACAAAGACCACCCTGGGAAGGGTGAATTCGTTCTCCTACATCATCCAGGGTTGAGGAAGCAAGCACCTTGGACTCAACCTCAAGCTTTGTTTATTGAAACAACAGAAGGGCCTCCAACTTTTGCACATTCCTCAGGAAATTATAGAGAAGATGAGGTCAACTGTCCTTTAAGCTATAACCTTGACGCTGTCTAATTTTGGGAGTTTGCGTCATAATTTGGCTTGGTTAAAAAAAAAAAAGTGATGTTTTTTCCCCATTATATTTAATTCAACTTCTACTGAAAGTTAGTGAAATACTGATCCTAATGATGAACCTTAATTGTGGAAGTGGGTGATTTGGATAGGAACTAGTCTTCTTGTATTCATATGCAAATAGTGCCACAGGCATGTATTTAAAGCTGTTCTTTAGGCAAAGTGACATGGATATGCTGACGTCATTGTTGACAGGGAAGTGAAAGATTGACTTTAGCTTGGGCCTTTTCAGCTTTGTTAGGAAGGAAACTGACTGTCTGAAACTGCCTCTGGCTAGTTTTGGTAGGTTTAGATGCAGGAGTTAACTAAATAACAGTTAAATCCTAAGAGGGCGGTTACTGGCAGATATGTTGTGGTAGGTTTTTGCTGTATGAAAAGACATGCATCTTCATATAAAAACATTGTAACAAAGCTACACAAGTTGTATCCACTACTTATAACACTAACATATAATACTAATATTGACAGCAGGTCAATGTGGAAAAGTCAAGACTTAGATGTGGCCTTTGACGTATGCGAGTTGTTCGTTTGCATTGAGACATACATCATTGGAAATGTATAAAAAGTAAATTAGAAGCCAGTCTTTCTATCTTGAAGCAAGCAGGGCCGCAGTGCCCTTTAAAATACCAGTTTCACCAGGCTCATTAATGCACATGCCTAGATCAGCCTAAAAATAGGTTAGCAAAGCTTCAACTAAAAGTGTTTCAATATTCTGAGGTAGAAAGAAACTCCTGAGGAAAATACTCGCAGTGTTTGAAGTGTAATATACAGAGGGGGTACTGAAGCTGAATGGCTGAGGCTGGGTTATGAGGGAGTGGCTTCTACCCAGAGCTCCACAGGAGTGCAGTAAGTCCAAGAGCCATCTGGTTCAACTGCTCTTCTCTTGCCTGCTCACATCCCCAGCTGTGTGCTGGATGTGCACTTTGGTCAGACTGACACAACTCGAAGGAAATGTAACAGAAGACCTAAGGATCTAGCCAACTGGATTTTAGATATGAAGAGCCTGGAAAATGTTCTTCCTGAGGACGCGTGATCCAGGAATCTGTTTAAAATAAGAAAGGGAAGAAGCTTTTGGAGACTTCCTTCAGTTCAAGAGTTGTGTGGCAAGAGGTAAGATCAAGAAAGGTAATCAAGGGAAAAAATGACACAACTTTGATTGTGCTTTATAAGAAATTATATTTAGCACATTGTGTCAATAAAAGCTTCAATTACTAAAGTTAAAAAAAAAAAATGTTTTGGGAGTTTAAATATTTTAAACACTGCCCTGTACTTAAGTGTAAGTGTGGTATAGAGGCGCCTGTCTAAAAGCTGGCCTCTTTGAATAAAGCATGGTGTGAGAGACGAAGAAAAGTGTGTGAGTGACCACAGAGAAACTGTGGATAAATACCTGCAAGTTTTAGTCAACTGCTTGATGAAAGCCTGCCTGAGTACAGGTGGTCCTACAATGGCAAGCCTTTCAGCCATTTGGCCGTGGGGGATCTACTGGTTGAGCTCTAATGATGCACATTCATATGACTCTGAGCACCCTTTACATGATGGAAAATCTGGCAATTCACAACACGTGATTTACATGATTTGTAATAAGTGTTATTTTTTTCAATTTATAACCCTACATTATTTGATAGAGAAATTGAGATGGAAAGTATATTGTTCAAGAAGTTGTTCAGTTTAATTGAAAGAAAATCTTCTGCAAATCGGTTCTATGTCTTTACTGTTGCCTACATGGTGTATACAAATAGCTCTCTTGGAAACGTCTGATCTTTCTTTCTCTGTGTGGAAAAGATTGAGTTGAAGTGCTTTTTGGAGCATGTGTTTAATCTCTAACAGACAATAGGATACAAACTTGTTGACTTAACATGCTAATCCTGACTGCTGTAGTGGAGAGAAACTCTCATTTGTGGAACACAGAGACTTTTAAGAGCTTAGAACTGGTGCCAAGGATCATGTTCTTGACATTAAAGCCTTAGCCAGGTTCCCAGAGCTGACAGTGTTTTGCACTGTTCCAAATCAACTGGAAGGCCTGGAAGAAATCGAAAGTTTCTTGGTCTCCGACGATTCACTTGTGCAAAACTTTTTGCTATGTTAAGGGTAAAGAATATCTCATAATAACCACACACAGGAATGTAACTCTGTGTAAACCCTGTTTTTCCCCTTCAGAAAGTAATTAGTGTGATTTCCTGAATAACCAAGTTCACTTAATGCTGATACCGATTATCTGAAGTAAATTCCCAAGATATGGCTATTAGTGAATCAGGAAATTTCAATTTGATAGGGCTTGACCGCATCTCCTCAGGACACACGTACCAGTTCCTGCATCCCATAGCTTTTACACCTGATATCTGTTTAGATAAGATTTCTCAAATGTGAATACTTAACAGTGACTGCAATGACTAGTCTCCAACTGTACAAGTGTGTGTGTGTGTGTGTGTGTGTGTGTGTGTGTGTGTGGCAGTGTAGACCCCCTGTGCACAGCCTCTGGCTGGGGGATTCAGGTTCTCTGTGGGTGGATCTAAAAGATATGCATCTTGGCCTCCCAATGCCATGTTTACAAGGATTTCTACAAGTAATGAATGTTAAACACTTACTGCCAAAAGAATAATACATATGGAAACGGCCATGCATGTTCACATGCATCTAAAAAAAACTGGCTTTCAGCCACCTGGTGGTCCATGAAACAGAGTTAATGAAATGCTGAAATCCACCATGGTGTCTGAATGGAAGTGCTGATGAAGTAAAAATGAGCTAAATTATTTGAAGTGTGATATTTAGCTGAAGGTGTTGGCACATTATGCAGCTGGCAAATGAAGTTGAATTAAATTCAAGCACAGGAGAATGATTTAAGACTTGCTTTCCAACTTTTTTTTTTTTAAAGGGTTTTTGTTAACCCTTTAAACTCCACTAGACCTGTCCGTGGGTCCAGACTCACATTCCTAAGTGTTGTAACTACATACCTTTCCTATCGGTTTCAGTGTAGTTACTGAATGATTAATAGTAGTTACTGAATAATATGTTTTAAGATGAATAACAGAATACCAAGCCAGTAGAGTTTGGGGGTTATATATCTGAAGGAATGCGAATATATGTGTTTATTCTAGTCTCTTGGATGTTTGGGTGGTACTAAAAGATCCTGTCTTGCCGGTTAAGAAACGAAAGAGGAGATAAACATCTCAAAGTGTGTAAGATTTAGGTTCACAAAATGGGTAATCTGACCAGTTCTTCGGGAATTTAATAAGGGCTTTTACCTTTGCAATTTTTTTTTCTTTTTAATAATTGTTTGTCATACCATCAGGCTTGTGCGGATCACAGCTGTTGTTGAGTGAACGCCTTGGACTTGAGCCTGGACCGCACAGATTATGAAAAGCCAATAGTTGCAATGAATGACTAACTACAACTCTCACTCAACACCGAGGATTCAGAGAGCAATCCAACACAATGTAGTACAAGAAGCACTTACAGTGCACACATTAATCTTTGTTCAATGTGTGAATAGTAGCAAGCCAAAACCTCTGAACATGTCATGAATATGTAGCGTGCTTGCCTGAACTATCATGCAACTTCAAAGGGTACAATCAAATGTGCCTGGCTTACTCAGCTGTCCACTTAACCACAGCAGGGAGTGAAGAGGAGGGGGGGGGGTGCTAAAGTGGTGACTAGGGCTAACTGAAGTCACACAGTATGAGACTGTATAGCTGAAATTTGATCACAGCTACACAACTATTTATGATCAGCAGGCATGTCTGGAAAAGTCATTGGAACAAAGTCTTTTTTTTAACACATCACGAAAGAATGCACAGAATACATCTGCATATAATGAAAATGAATGAAGAATGACAAGTTTCTTAAAAATGTGCACTCGCTTCACCCACTCACTCATCAACACTGTACAATAGTATCCCACTTATTATACTATAATTCTGTAAAACAAACAGGATGTCTGTAGCTGTGCTGGTTATTAGATCAGATTTTTTCTTAAAAAACACATTTAACAGATGAAATCTGTAAAATCTTATAGAAATAAAAAAATGTGAATGTCCATGGTCAAGTACAGTCATAAATGATGTGTTCAAAGGCATTTGCGTACACCCTACACGGGACTATAGTGTATAGACTATATGTGACCACACAAGTGCTCCTAATGCTGCATAGTCAGCAGTAACACTAAAACTAACAGAATTTTTTACAGGCCTGTTTTCTCCATCAAGGGAAAACTAAGAATCATAACAACTATGGAAGCCAAAAATCAAGAGAATCAAGAATGTGTTTTAAGTAGCCTCACTGCCTGTTTTTCAAACTTGTTTCATAACTTAAAAAATGGCTCCTCATTTTTTTTTAAATCTCCAGGACGACTGCATGATGAACCTGGAGAATCCTGGTGGTTTCCACAAGAGCGGGAAGCATCTGGACATGGATCAGAAGGTCGGCAAGCTCACTTTCGGCTTTCAGAGAAGCTCTACCTCAGACGATGATTCAGGATGTGCTTTGGAGGAGTACGCCTGGGTTCCACCTGGACTACGACCAGAACAGGTGAGCACTTTCTTCAGTGCTTTTGCTGTCTGGTCATGTCTATACCTACCTCCGGGGGAAAAAAAAAAAAAACAGCTGATGAAAATCCTGATCTGATGTAGTAACCTTACCGAACTCGAGGAAGCATTTGATGGCATAGCCTGTCAGTGGGTTAGACAACCAGATGAACAGACATTATGGAGTATAACACTCCTTAAGCAATCTTGATTTAAAATACAAAAAAAAAGATTAATCACTCCATCGGATGAGCAAGCTTGTTCTAATTCATTCTAATTAGATCAGCCAACTCATTTGTTAGGGAGGCAGAGCGTTTTGTAGGCATCACCCCACAGGCACTTGGAAACAGGATATGCTGTTTTTTATTTACAAACTCTTTCATGGAAAGTCTGCAAGTCATTATGGCAAGCTGGCAGACAATGGCCTAAAGCGATCGGCGCTAACTGCCAGCTAAGCGAACAGTACGAGGAACACTCGGGGCGACGGCTGTTTTCTGTACTGGCCTGTCTGCAAAGAGAGGCTTCCCGTGACTAGAAAATGTGATGATGTGGCGCTTTTCCAAGTCGACAGGGAAGGCCTTAACAGTTATCTCAGAGGTGTACTAATCTGAGAAACACATATGACAGCAATCAGGGGTGAGGGGCGAGAAAAGAGTCTAAAGCAATATAAGACTAAAATCCAAACACTGCCTTTGTGTTGAAAGCAAGGAGCAACTGTAATGTCTTTACAGCTGCCGTTCCGTAAATTACCCCAAAACATTATAGGTGATCATTGCTGGGAAGTAGACAGATACTCAAAAACACTGTTAGCTAGTTGCCCAAGGGAGAGGAGTGGGTGGTAATATTAGAATGAAATGAGCATGATTTATGTTACTGCTCATTGTCATGTTTAAATGACAGCCTGAATAACAGCAGGATGCTGCTTAAGCAGGAGGAGACAAGCCCAATCTTCTTTATCTCTGCTGAATGTTACGACCAGTACTCATAAACTGATGGCCCTTACCGAGGTCAGCAGCTAGAGGGGACAAAACAGTAAAGAAAGCATCCTTGGCTTGCACAGAATGAAAAATAATAGTATAGACTCTTCACAGCAGGCCCGTTACAGTAATAAATTTATCAGAGGTAAGTGGCAGACCCTACTGCTCGGAGACATTACATAATGGAGGTTACCTGAACCTGGTGTCAAGTGCTGATCAGAGAGGTCAGATCGTCATTTGTCAAGAATAAATGACAGTGTGCCTTGAGAGTAAAGAATATTTACAAAGGTTCTATCTCAGAATAATGTATATACTGTATGTTGGGTGTGATTGTATAACTGTCTTGACAAAAAAATTGATTATTAGTAGGATTAATCAATAGCAGTTCACTTAATTACTCAGTATGTCACTGCAGCATTATTTAATCTGATATTTAATATTTTATGCAGACTACAGCTGATGTATTTACTTAGACATAAAACATTCAACATGAGGTTTTGTATAATTACATCATATATTGTTCTATCAATGTACTATAATATAGAGGAATTTAACTGAAGCACTGACATATCCATTCACATTCACAAGTTGTTTCATGGCTGATTTCCTGATTCAAATATGGATGGGAAATCTTTTAATCTATTATATGTGCAATAAATTAAAAGATATCCCATCCATATTTGGCCAGCTCTACTCAACTAAACCTTGAAAGCATATAAGCTATAAGTTAAAAGAGCCTAGGTCCTGATCTTAACTGTCTTCTACTGGGATGAGCAAATTGGTTCTTGGTAAAACTAAAGCGCTTGAGGTGTTTGAATCCACCCAGGCCTGGTTTTTACCACCTGGTTGAGTGTAACACTCAGAGTATGCCTTAACTTATGACACAATCCTATAATCAGTTCACTAGTTGATTGAAGCACAGTATCTATAAACACACATACACACACACCTGCTTATCTGCAGGTGTGGTCTTCACTCGCTTCCAGTCAATGATGTCTGAACAGCATGTCCAGGCCGGTGAGCTGCGTCATTCCAGGACAAGATTGTTCTCACATTGGGAGCAGGGTAGCCTGACCGCCTAATAGTTCAGTGACACATGAATGCTATAAAACCAGTCATGCCAACTATGTTCAGGGATAGCATGATGATAGGTTTTAAAATTCACTGCTGCACATTTAAGGAGCTGTTGAAGATGATCTGGTAGGTTAATTTTAGTTTTAAAGATGTGCTATGACTCATACTTACAGTAATTAAGCTATTAAGCAACAAGAGTTGGACAGTTAATAGAATCGTATCAGTATTCGGTGGTTACATTTTCTACCAGCCTTCAACAACGGGATTCACATTGGTGATAATTACTTTTAAAATGTTTGTCTGAGATCAGTGCTCATGTGTAATTTCAACTCTCTTGGCTGCGCAGGTCCAGCTGTACTTCTCATGTTTGCCAGAGGATAAGGTTCCCTATGTTAACAGCCCAGGAGAGAAATACCGCATCAAGCAGCTCTTGTATCAACTGCCTCCCCATGACAATGAGGTAAGCTAAACTGGCACCAAAGTATAGATCTGTCAAAGAATAACATTTAAAAAAAAGTTACAGTTTTTAGAAACTGTGTTGCCACCCTTCCTGATTTGCACACACATAATGAAATTCAAATGCAACATGTCAATCTAAAAGTTGATTTAGACCAGTAGAATGTAGGTGCACTTGAATCGTACCTAAAGCTTTCTAGGCATGTGTCATACTTCTATAGACTAGATATTGTAAACGAAGCTAGAGTAGTGCGCACAGAGTTACTTTGTATCAGGAGCCCTATAACGGTTTAGGGTTAAGTGTGTTGCTCAAGGCAATAACTGCTATGATCAAAGGAAAGATGTTAGGACTTCTAGTCCGCAGATATCGGTCAGAAGTCAACAAGCTGTCTCTAGAGCCAGGAAACCACCAGCTCTGGTTCTCCGTTTTGAAGCCATAACCCACAAGGGGGGCACCGCCAGCGGGACCCGAAAAACGGCGCTAAAATAAAGCTCCTATTGTTTTACCCATTGTTGAATGAAAATGGGTTTCTGCATCACATTTCAGACCCCACTCAAATTGCTTTTTAAGGATGAACCAGTGTGGGTGCTGGTTAACCTCATGCGATTTTCATACCTTCATCTCATTCACTGGATTCCTCCTGCAATCACAGAAGACATCTTTGTTTCCTTGTTCGTCTGTGGGTGTTGGTACAATGAGACATTTGAGCTGGTGATTTTATGATGTTGCTGGGGGACACGACACAACATGTGGCACAGAGATTCCTCACATTGCTGTGGTTTACTAGCAGAGGCCGGAGTGTGTAATGACGGTGCTCTGATGCCTGCTGTGTGTGCCACATTATTGCTCTGAAGTACTATCGCATTGCTTGCTTTGTCTCAGGTTTGTTGCAGATGTGTGCTTCTAACGCAGGCCTCAATTCTCTGAACATTTCCCTCCTTCTCATTAAGTGTTGTTAAATACAATTTACTCAGGGGTTCATACCCAGCACAAGAAGCAGAGGTCACGACAGGGGGTTTAACGAGAACTGGACAAACCTAATCATAAAACCTTTTAACCACAGCTATCAATTCCTGTCTTAGGTGCGATATTGCCAGTCCCTTGGCGAGGAAGAAAAGAAGGAGTTACACATGTTCAGCATGCAGAGAAAAAAAGAGGCACTAGGACGGGGAACTCTAAAGTTACTGCCTAGGGCTATGCTTCATGCAATCTGTGAACAAGTAAGTGTTTAAATCTCAATTCGTACTATTCATGGAATCAATATGGTCAGATAAAAGTAAAAAGAACTGACTTTTTTATTTTTTTTTTAAAGTGTGGGGAGAATATTGGTGGAGGAGAGATGGCAGTGTTCGCTTCAAGAGCAGGACCTGGACTGTGTTGGCACCCAGCATGTTACTCATGCTCAACATGTAATGAGCTTCTAGTGGATCTCATTTATTTCTATCATGAGGGGAAGATTCACTGCGGGAGACATCATGCTGAATTGCTAAAGCCTCGCTGTTCAGCCTGTGATGAGGTAAGGTCAAATTATTATTTTTTAAATACGCACACACACACACACATACAATTTGAGCTCCATTTCAAATATATGACACATAGGGTCCAGCTGATTCAACATCTGGATATTGTCAGCTTTCAAATATGAAATAATACACCATGTTTATTATCTCTCAGATTATCTTTGATGATGAGTGCACTGAGGCAGAGGGCCGTCACTGGCACATGAAGCACTTTTCCTGCTTTGAATGTGAAACCATTTTGGGTGGTCAGAGGTACATCATGAAAGATGGTCGGCCCTACTGTTGCGGGTGCTTTGAGTCCCTGTATGCTGAATACTGTGAGGCCTGTGGAGAACACATCGGTAAGCCAAGTCTATCTTGTATCTTCGTGTCCTTTCAACTGTACATTTGATGCAGTAATGACAGTGTTATTTTTTAACTAAATATGCTAATGCTGGCTTACATTTAATAAACCATGATATACTGTATTCACTAAAGTAAACACTTTTCCAAAAAAAAAAAAAAAACCACACACACACACACACACGCACACACAAAACAAAACAAAAAAAGTCATTATATAATTTCAATTGGCAGTATCCCTGTTACTACAAAGTAAGATCTGAATCTGCCTTCCACGAATCCAAATTACTGTGCATGAACATTAAAACAATAGGTCAATTACAGGGTGATTACATGATTACATGATTACATGATTGCTTAGTTGATGAAATGTTTATATGAAACCATTTTCAGTGTGACTTATTTTCAAATTAAATTTCACAGTTGCCAAACAAAATGAAAATCTCACCAGCTCGCATACAGTTCTGTGCAAAAGTCTCAAGCCATCCCCTATTTCTTCATATTAAATGAAATTATAAAGATTATATTAAATGAATTGAAACAAATGTTTTACTGTGACAGGCTTCAAAGTCCCATAAGAATAAAAAAAAATTGGTTGTTTTAGTAAAATCGTCAGCAGCAACCTCATTTCCCCTCTCGTCTATTCCAACCATTCAGTCTTCAGAATCACAAGTATACTAATCACTGACCTGATCATTTGTCATCATCTGCACCCTCACTGGTTCATGCCTTAAGTTAGATCTTTTTATGCTTGCATGATACAAAGGTCACTGTGTGGCTTAACAAACGAAAACATTCCTCTGAAACATTCCTCTGGTCAGGTACAGGGGCCAATCTGAAAGCGAGAGCCACAAAAGTCTTTCAGGAAGGAAATAAAATAGTATAATCTAATATGAAAAGTCTGGAGCAAAATATAATAAAATTAGGGGAAGCACTAAACTTTTGGACAGTACCGTATATAAACATATATCTTCATCAATCCTTATAATATATTCTTATAATCCTTATAAATATATTCATCACCTGTATAATTCTAATATTAATGTTGCAGGCATATCATTATCAAACTTAAAGTTGAATGGAAATTTGAGTCAAATAGCTTTGACTCAAATTTCCATTGAACTTTATTACTCCCCATGCCATCCTAATCCTGGTTCTTTCCATTTAGGGGTTGACCATGCTCAGATGACATATGATGGTCTCCATTGGCATGCCACAGATGTGTGCTTCAGCTGTGCCCAGTGCAAAACTTCCTTGCTCGGTTGTCCATTCCTGCCGAGACAAGGCCGCATCTATTGTTCCAAAGCTTGTAGTCTGGGGGAGGATGTGCATGCGTCAGATTCATCAGATTCTGCCTTTCAGTCAGGCAGGTCTCGTGAATCCCGTCGCAGTGTCCGAACAGGAAAGAGCAGTCGTTCTGCAGACCAGTGTCGTCAGTCTCTGCTCTTTTCACCTGCTGGAAACTACAAGTTCCCTGGCTTCTCAGGGAATGCAGAAGACACCTTGTCAAACAAGCTGTCCCATTTGAACTTAACTGATGAGAATTTCTGGAGGAACAGAGACGAACAGGAAGTACCTGAGGACCATGAAGAATGGGCTGAGCATGAAGACTATATGACCCAACTACTGCTTAAGTTTGGAGAGCATGGAATCTTCCAGCAGCAGGAGGACAACAGACCAGATGATCCTTGGATGACTGACTCAGAGATCAAAAATAAGGTGGAGTCAAAGGTTTCAGGCAGTGGGAGAAATAGCAGTCTGGCCAGTAAAAAGTACAAGACAGACATGTACTGGACACATTCCCAAGATGGACTGGGAGACTCTGCATATGGTAGTCATCCTGGACCTGCAAGCAGCAGGAAAATCCAGGAGCTTGATCTAGAACATGGTGCCAACTTTAAGCATGAGGAAAAGCAGTGGTTTAATGACTCACTGGAATGCATCACGGATGGACTTAAACAGCAAGAGCAGAGTGTCCGAGACTCCATGGACTCCCTAGCACTATCAAATATCACAGGTGAGTTTATAAAACCAATAAATAATAGAATGATAATATTTCTTTATAAAATCCCGTTCATGAACAAAACATGATCCTTACTGAGATCTAATCCAATCTTTCAATTACAGGTGCATCAGTGGATGGGGATTTTAAAGAAAAGCATGTACCATTTTCTTTAGAAAATTTCACCAAGCTGGAGGCTCAGGATTGCGATAAAACAAGCAACATGGGAACTCTCAACTCTTCGATGCTACACAGGAGCGCCAACTCCCTCAAGAGCCTTACATCGGAGCTGGAGCGCGTAGAAGTAGTAGAGGAGGAAGAACCAGAAGAGTTGCTCCCTCTCCCAGAGGAACGACCCATTCCTCCTGTTCTCCGAAGGTCCAGATCTCAGTCAAGGCCTCATCAAGTCAAGTTCTCTGATGATGTTGTGGATAATGGACACTACGAAGATGTAGAGGTGCGACAGCCTCCAATGAGCGAACGGACCCGAAGAAGGGTGTACCATTTTGATGAACAGGATGAGCGACACCGCCGGCATCATCGCAACCACAGACGAAGGAGCCGAAAGTCGCGTTCAGACAATGCACTGCACATTGTTCCCAAAGAGCAAGCGCGTATGTGCTTCAGGGAGGACTATCTCCAACAACGTGGTCCTATACCTACATCTCAGTATGTGCAGCACTCCCATGCTCACGTGAACTCTGATTACGGATTGCAGAACCAGGCTGCAGAGAGATTCTATCGTCTTTATGAGGACGATGATGACTGGTGCTCTACATGCTCATCTTCTTCCTCTGAATCGGAGGAGGAAGGGTTCTTCTTGGGTCAACCGATTCCACAACCCAGGCAGCCTAGGTATCAGTATTATACTGATAAACTTCCTAATCAAGTTTCCCCACCTTATGGCACAAGGACAAAACCCAAAAAGAAGCGAGGACATAAGGGGAAAAACTGTATAATTTCATAGACTTTAAAGAATCAAAACTAGTCACCAACATGTTGCAATACAATAGTTAGCTCCTGAATTTTATCTGCCTTCATTCAAAGGAAAACATTGAACATCTCAAAACATATCTTCGGGATTTTTGATGAACAAGAACGGACACCTTCTTAAAAAGAACTTGTCTTGAAATTCAGTAATATTCCATATGTATTATACAGAAAAAAACTGCTATGTTTATTACATACAACTAGTCACTTGGTCATTGACACAATGAAAGATTATATTTATAAAGTACCATATATAAATGAGTGAATATTTAACATTTGCAAATATAAGTGTGTGTATATATTGTAAAAACTGTTCTGATTTAAAGCAGATATTTTTATATCCCTTAATTTTTAACAAAGAAAAAATTACTTTGTTAGTTGACCAATAGCAGTAGTTGTGATTTGCAGCAGTTTCACTTTTGTTATTAGGATGGTTTTCTTTTTTGGACACCAAATGCAATACATTTAGACCCTCATTATGTCAGGGTCATATATACACGTGCTCCTTTTTTATTTAAACAAACTAATGAAATGAGAAATACATTCTACACTCTGTATAATGTGGTGCATCATTAGTTTGAACTTTTTTATGGGACATTGTAAACAGATCAGTGAAACATGAGCTTGGCATTAAAAGCATCCTTTTAATTGTTCTGAGTTTGAAAAAAAAAAAAAAAAGAAATGCTTAGACTTTTTACGACAAATGTTTATCATGTTTTTAATGCACCATACTGAACTGGTTTGTGAAAACATTGGTGTCTACAAACCCCAAATTATTCAGCATGACAATTCCAAAGGACCAGATTCATATGTTTAGTTAGATTTAAGCTCAGATATAAAATGCCAGAGGTCCTCCAGATGTACAGTACTGTAAAAAGAGTCTGGAGCCACCCTTCATTTCTTCATATTAAATTAAATCAAATTAAATTACGTAGATTAAATTAAAGAGATGGGAACAAATGTTTTACTGAGACAGACTGCAAAACACCTAAAAATACAATTTTAAAATTGGTTCTTTGTGTAACAATCTCAGCAGCAACCTCATTTCCCCTCTCGTCTGTTCCAACCACTCAGGATTCAGCATCACCAGTATACTAATCACCGGCCTGATCATCTGTCATCATCTGCACCTGTTTCTCACTGGTTCATGCCTTAAGTTAAATGTTTATTTAGTGCTTAAATGATTCATAGGTCACTGTGTGGACAAAACCATTTCTCTAAAACTGGTCAGGTACAGGAACTGGACTGAAAACGAGATACAAAAACTTGCATAAATTGAGAGGCAAAAAAAAATCCTTCAGGGAGCCTGAAGAAATATTCTTCAAGACTACATTAAAAAATTCAAAACCGTCTCATTCTTTGGCAAAATATGAACAAATGTGGGTGATTTCTGGACCGTAATATAGCTTCTTAATTTCAATCAAGTGCAGCATGGAGCTGTTCTTCCAAGTTCGGCTTTTTAGCAATGAGCATCTTAACTACTACAATGGAAGTCTTAAAGTCCTTGAATAATGAACTGAGTATAACAAAAGAGATTAACATTAGCTAGCAAGTGATTTGATTGAGCTATCCATACAAGTAAGTCTTGAGTCCAACTGATCAATTTTCCTCCAAATTGCCAGAATACATTTTAAGATCTATGAGCTTTGATTCTTTATCCTTGAACCCCTGACCTTCTGATCACCAACTGTCTGAAACTTCAGAGTTGGGTAAAAATGGGATTCTAGATTGGTTTGAGTATGTTAGAAAGTGCTAAAGAAATCTACTGATTTTTAAAAAAAATCTAAAATCTTTAACAGTCCATTTTTTGTGATCCTGTCCCCAGTGTAGCCTTACATTCTGTCTTTCCTTAATTGGTCTTCTGCTGTGGCATCCCATCTGCCTTAAAGTTGGATGTATTGTGTATTCTGAGGTGCTTTCCTGCTCATCATAATTGTTAAGAGATTTCTCGTTCTGATCTCCCTCATCAACAACACGTTTCCACACACAGAACTGCCTCTGACTGGATGTATTTATTTATTTTGACAATTCTGTGTAATTTCTACAGATTGTCGCGTGTTAAAGTCCCAAAAGATCAGTATAATCTGAAATACTCAAACCATCCCATCTAACGCTGCAATCACATATTTTGCCATTCTGATACTGGATGTAAATTTTAACTTAAGCTCTTGAGCTGTATTCACATACTTTCATGCATTACTCTGCTTGGCTGATTAAATACATGAGCAGGGATACAGGGGTTTGGTGGATAGTGAGTGCATGTTCAATTCTGTTACAATTATTATAACTAAGGTGAAGAACTTTGATGCATATATTGTTCCCTCTGAGACTTCAGTGTTGGATAATGAGACAACAATGTACACCAAGGGAGAGAAGAATAGGCAGTTCTGAGATGAGAGTTAAAGAGAAAAGGAAAAACAGTGCAGAGGAAAGACAGAGAAAGACTGTGACCCATTAGCTAACCACAGGAAGAATGGAATTTGGGAGATTTGTTTAGATACACAGATAATATACAGAGCCGTGATAGAATGAGGCCAACATGAAAGGCCAAGCTTAATCACAAAGGGCTGGAAGGTGAACTCCCCAGCTCAGTCTGCAGACAGGGAGAGAAAGACAGAGGAGGGTAAAGATTGGGGGGAAAATAATCAGCTTGAAAGCTTGCTACATTATATTTTGGGAAAATTAAGCCTCGAGTCAACCTAGATCATCTTTTAATCATGCCAAGAGAAGCAACAACAATGTCCCACCCTTTTCTAAGAATTATAATGTGAGACTAAATTAGAGGACTCTACACAGAGCCTCCAGCTACAACACTTTTTTTTTTTCTGCTCTTGTCCCAGTTCCTATAACTAAAGCCAGCACTGCTTCAGACTGTTCCAGCATAGTGTAAATACGTCTTAAGCAGAAAGAATAAACACTTTAAAAAGGATGGAATGAAGCAGGAAATCAGTACAACAGGGAAGACGAGACCATTTTTGCCAGGTCATACTGAGACAGAAAAATGTATCTGGAAATTTATCTGTTGCAGAACAAAACTATTACACATGATTATACTAACGTTCATGCACTTCCACTTGGAATAAACACTGTTCCGTTCTCTCGTTGGGATGTGAAGACAGCTCGCTATTATTTCGATGTGGGAAATGGTTGCAAGATGTCAAAGTAACACTTGTAGTGCAAGACAAAAGAATGTGGACTGCGGATATTTCGAATGATCCGAACTGATTGTGTTTGTGTGTTTTTATAATTAATCCCTTTTGAACTAGATCCCCTGCTTATACTGATTGCATTGTCTTTCTCTTGGCCTAAATATTGTGTGGCGTCATCCAAATAAACTCGTCCCAGCACTTCAAAGTCTTGGCGTGCCTAAGGCAGTGAACAATTAGCGCAATTTCAAATGATTTCCCTTACCATCCTCGTGTCATCAAAACCACCAGCCGTGATTGATCACAGTTCAGTAACTGATAAGACCTCAAATTATCAAATGTGTCTGTGTTAGTGTGCGTATGATTTATATCAACTGGAGACTGGTATTAAGTGATATATACTTATAATTAGTCAAGGAGCAGCTCACTATGTTTGGTCTGTAATTATAACAGTAACATTCAGGTTTTATCTTAATGCGAATTGTGCTAAAGGCTAAAAGCCTACCGCTGTTACTTAAGCAAACAGGAAACTAATGTCCATGCTCTTGTGTGGCAGGGTTATGCATCGTTTCTACTCCCAAACCTAGACAGAGCGAGACTTGATCTCCAGAGCTGATAAGTCATGGCCACACAAGCTGGGTTCTGCTATAAGGGGTTCCACAGGACATGCAAAGCTCCCTATGTGGCCTAACTTTTGGGGGAAAAGGTGGAGGGGAATGGTTTATAAAACACTGCACAGAGGAGAGCAGTTGTGTACAAGCGAATGCCCATGCGAGCGGGGGTCCGGAGTAATCACGGAAGTGGGATAATTATTTGAGGGCTGGTACACATTAGGGAATATTAAGAGGTACTTAATCACTGAGGCTGAAACTCCGAGTGCTCAATAGAGTATAATAGGCCAAGTGGATGTATTTTGTCCAGGCTGATTGAAATGATGAATAAAGTATGCGTAATTGTTCCCAGTCATCATCAACAGGAGATTCTACTAAGCCAAACCTTCATCCAAATTAGATTTTATTTGAAGATGATCCATTTTAGCATCCAATGATACTAAAAGTAAAAGGCTGATAGAATCAAAGAAATCTCATAAACTAAATCAGGAACAGATTTCATGACAGAGGAGTGCCTGTGTTTGTGTTTGCCCAGTGATCTACGATTATCCATATCTTTATTAGGCCAGGAAATACACACACATCCTACAATCAGGACTCTCTCCGGAGATTAGAAAACACACACGCACATTGCGGACAGCTCAAAGCACATTTACAGGCTACGGTTCCCTAAAGTCTATTATTAACACTACTGACACAAACGTAATACAGTATATAACATAATGTAATATAAGTCATATACATACAAATACTGTACTTACAAGCTTATAAAATGTAAGTACTAGATTAAAACTATTTTAATGCGGTTATATTCCAATACCATTTATTCTTGTTGAAAATACTACTAACAGTTAGTTGAGAGCATTTACAGCTAATATCATATCATATATCATATGATATCATTATAACCATATCCAACTGATATAATGTGAAACAAAAATAAACCAACTTCCCATAAAGGCTTTAATCTCTGCCAGTAAATCAGTAATGCCAAAAACTAATTTCTAATCTCTAGTGCTTTGTTTATGAAGGCATAACTTCTACATGCTGTCCAGGACACTCCATCTTTATCTCATCTCACTGTTCCTCTGTGAACCAGGACTCATTCCTGTTAACAAGCATCTGCTCTCAGACACAGCCAGAAAAGCCCTTGTTTTCCAAAAGCATCAGAACGCAAAAGACTTGGGAACTCCCACAAAGCTTTACCAACAGCAACTTTTAAAAGAGCACAATGGTCTTTATGCAGCTTAATTTAATTATAAATTAAATTGGTTTATCTGTAATATCATATACTAAACCTGAAACTGTCTGGAGAACAAGTGATGGGCAGGTATTCAATTTGCATGAGATTGTGTTTTTCATCTAAAGGGAGAATAAAACCATTACTTTACGAGAATTAGAATAAAACTAAAATCTAAGAAGAACAATTGTATGATAGGTAAAAAGGTATGTTTCATGAGAATGAAGTCAATCAATACATTAGAATTATGAGATTCTGCTGTCTCAAATACCAGTTTTACTTGTATTTGTAAAATAAATACTATGTAAAATAATAATAATAATAATAATAATTTGAATAACTAGAAGTGAGTTTGTGGTTCAGACCTGCACACACAGATGAAATATTGAAGAGAGTGAGAGAGAGATATTATGTGAGTGTGGGAACTGTCTGTAAGCGTTAAAAAATAGTCTAGCACCCAAGAGTGAAGGATGTGAGGATTCATCTTCGAGATTCACTAAAGCAGGAGCTGGGTGGTCTTTCTTTCCCTACGTAGAGTGTGAGAAGGCAGGGGGAAAAGATTTGTGTACACTTGGTGAAGCAATTTTTTAAACACTCAAATGCAGAACAGAGCACAATTCCAGACAGGCACTCCAAGAGTATATTGAAACCACCTTCGGATAATTTAATTGTGAAAAACATTCTGGGCCCTAAATTCATGTCTAGAGCTATTAGTTGAGGCAGTGATAGTTAGGGAAAGGGCTAGACTCTAAACTATTGTGCACTCAAAGCTTCAGTATGTCCTTTCAAATAAACAGAGCAGCAGCACTGTTAATGTTTCCAAGAACCTCTAAAGAAAAAATAAAAAGCATTAAAAAAAAAAATAAAAAAAAAACTTGTCACATTTTCTGCTGTGTGACTGCAGGGTCTGGATGGGACTTAAGGTAAACCCCTGGGCCTGTATTCACAAATCTTCTTAGAATTCTCTCACAGAGCTCCTATCTTAGCTTAAAAAGTCCTAGCTGGGAGTCCTAGACTAAAAGTGAACTTCTTAGAGCAACTCTAAGTACAAAAACCTTTATCTGGTTGACACCCTTTCTAGGGATGATGCAGCAAGTCAACGACTGTGACTGGTTGATTAAAAATAACCTCTGACCTCTGCAAACGTCTTGAAATGGGCTCTTTGTGAAAATAAAATATATATGATAATAAAACAGACAGTGAAATCATAATGTTTGTATATGAAGTTGTATACACTAGTTGTATAATCATGACTACATGCTACTGTAGGCAAAGTTTCTGTTATAGGCTAAATATCTTAAAGATAATTAAACAGCTACATTAAATGTTGAAAATGTGTGTACTTTAAAGCAACCAATTTCCATGCAGTAGTTACTATATTAAAGTTCTCACATTTATTTACCATACTGATTTTATTGCTTGTAATCCAGTTTAGATTGATGGGAGCAAAATGTCTCAGCTTTTACCAATTTACATGATTGCAGGACAGTCTATTTAAGATGCACTTTTGGATGGTATGTAGTCAACAATCCAAGAGAGATGGAAGGAAGTAAAACAACAAGAATTGGAGAATTGGAGAAACAAAAAGAGTTTGGAGAATATTTCTTCTTTCCACCATTTTGTCCTCTGCTAGTGTGTGATTCTGCAAAAGATAGTAGCGGAGCAGCTATGCTCATATCTACATAGAAATAGCATACATGAACTGTATCAGTCAGGATTTAGG
>JAQMYL010000012.1:21689977-21717393 GCA_030014365.1 Clarias pachynema
TATAGAGAGAGAGAGAGAGAGAGAGAGAGATTTATAATCAGATTTATAAATATTTTAATGCAAAATTTATTGCTATACGTTATATATTGATATATATGATAATATTATGGCAATCATATGATATTATTATTAATATTATGTTAATATACATCATACTATTTTTCTTTTCCTCACACACAAACACACACACACACACACACACACACAAGGATACTATCTCTGTTTCAAGAAGCTCAAATATTATGCACTTATACAAAGTATTCTACTACCCTCTGCTGGGCACCATTAGCTAGTGAAATTCTACTATGGTTCTAAATCACTGCAGCACCAGGCTGAGTTCATGCAGTTTACCATAACAGAACTGTTTCCTAAGCAAGTGCTGTCTACAGAAGGCATATACCTTGTACAGTTGGCATGATGTGTATTTGCAGCATGCCAGATGTTCAGATAGTTAGGCTTTCACTTCACATTGTGCTCCAATTATTTATTCTGCCATGGTCCAATACTGTAGGTACATACTTATTACATATTTGCCAGAAAATGTATGTTGTGGTTTTAGTTCAATTATTCATCCCTGTTACTGAGAATGACAATTCCATGATCATAGAGATTGGTATTTCTATGATTAGGTTATTTAATGTTGCTTTGACATTTATTGTTTTAGCTGGACTATCACTGTATATATTCGTATTTGGTTGTTCTGGCTAAAATGTATCTGATTTAGTAAGGAGCATAAAGACTGGAATTTGGAGCAATAGAAAAAGGTCAGGTGGTCTGAGGAATCAAGATTGCTCCTATTCCAGAGCGTTGGTCGTGTTAGGGTAAGAAGGGAAGTGCATGAAGTAATGTGCCCATCATGCATAGTGGCCACTGTACAAGACACTGGAGGCAGTGATATGATCTGGGATTCAGGCTCAGCAATGTTATGTGGCAATAAAATTAAGTCAGCTGATGACCTAAATGTACTGAATGACCAGGTTTTGCTTCTGAAATTAGCCTCCACAGTATGTACCATAATCAAAGCTTAAGGTGGTTGAACAAAATCTGAAAGTGTGCAACTTTTTTTGGCCAGACAGTGTATATTAGTAATGCACAAAATGCAATATGCATTTCAGATTGTTGCCTACCTTACAAATATTAGCAAATATGACAAAGTTCTTATGAGCACATAAGCAACACAGTGATGATGTACTCATAGAAAATATGGTCACACAACAATAATGACCTATGGTAATAAAAGTATGTCCCTTTTTTACTGTCACAACCTCCTTTAGGGTTTTTTAGGGTTACTTGCATCCAAGAAGATAAGAGCACTGCAAATTTTAGATTTTAGTCTTGAGATGGAAAATCACAATAGGGCTGAGTTTGACATTCATTCTGTAGGACTTGATATGCTGTGCACAACCATTCCAGTTACTGAGAATAATCCATTAACCGACTGAATGTAATCCTATTCATTAGTCATAGCTTGCATTAAAACATTATGACAGAGGTCTTGCCATTTTGTAAGTTGTTTCACTTCTTACTTCAGCGCACAAAACCCTCTTTCTATGATATGCTCTCTCATCTGCACCATATCCACATTCGTTCGTTGTGGCTATAGTCATGCCTTCGGTTATAGTCCAGAGAGTCATGGACAGATTTCACAATTTAGGGGACATTTTTAACCTAGCTTTTCTTCCTTATACCTTATAGTGTAGTACAGTACTACATCCTAGTGTAGCTGAGCTTAGCTAACATCTTTACTCCTCAGCCGCTAAGACAACATTAAAGTACATTAAAGCTTTTAGAAGAGGATCAACTTATCTCACTAAAGGAGACAAAATAAGGACTAAATAAATCATGACATTTAATGGTTTGTGGTTTTGTTTATTTATTTATTTTTAAAAGGACATTTATGAGTAAAGTCGATTTAGCTTCTTCACACGCGCAATGTCTCCATCTACAGGACAGGAAAAGAATCGCTAGTTTCTAGACGGTTTATTTATTTCATTTTTTTTTAATGCAAACAAATATGACCATTCAGACATTAAACTTGTTGAAATGTACAATATTTAGGCTTTCTTGGTTGACTCTGTAACTGGTAAAGACATACAGAAATTACCAACAATACGCACGCACGCACGCACAATTTTGAAACACCAATCAGCCCACAACACAACATGTTTCTGGACTGTGGGAGAAGCCAGAGGTTTGGAGAACAAGCAAACACACACACACCGGATGTGAGATTCAAACCCCCGCAATGGAGGTGTGACAAATTGCAGTTATAAACTGTAGTAATAAAATATTAAAGCGTTGGTTTTTCTCCCACTGCTTTATCTAAAAATGAGCAAGTTTGGTGAAGGATTTGAACTCCCTGACACTTTAATAGGAACACGTGCACCCCTACCCAGTCATCCAGGTGAGTGTATTTGACGCAACAGTTTCCTTTATCCACCTAAAAACCTTCCTAATTAGAACGGCAACAAATTAAATCACATTGTTTTCAAATTCATTCACAAGATTTAACATTGATGTTAACATGATTTAACATTTAAGAGGAATCTCTTAAAAACTCTATAAAATCTAGCAAAATGTTGATTGTTTATAGAGTCAGGTTAGATAGTTATATTTTATCATGTGGGAAAAAAAATAAAAACAAAAAAGTGAAAATAAATATTTGAAGATCACATTAAAACCTACCTTGCGTAACCATTTACATTTAAAAAACAAGTTGCCATGAGGAATATATTGTTTGAAATATTGAAACAAACTGTTTTACATACTTTTAAACACATTACGAACTTAACTAAAGTTAAAATAAAGTCAAGCTTAATTATTCACGTCCTCATTTCCAATGTTCCATTCGCCACACTTCTTCCCACACTGACCCGAGCGTGCCTCGTGATTGGCTCGTGCTCGCACCACGTGACCGACTTCCGCCTGGAGTTTTCGCGACAGCTGGAGAGCGGTTGTGCCGCGAGAGTATCAGGGTCGAATTTCTAAACACTTTAATTACTGCTACATCCTTTTAAAATGGGCGATAAGAAGAGTCCGACCAGGTAAAGGAACAGGCTGTTAGCAGCGCTGTGAAAACCAGGCCCTGTAGCTTGTTTGTAACTCAGCGTTAGGCGCTAAACAAGAGTCGTACATGGCGGATAGCTTGTTTTGTTTCAGCAACCATTAGCGGCATAAACAGGCTGCTGCTGTTGCTCCCCGGGCTGCGCAGCTGTGGCGGGTACTGGCCTGACACATGTCTCTGTTGTGTGTGTGTGTGAGAACGTGTGAAAACTGTATTCCCTTGTGTGTGTTTTTGTTTGTTTGAAGGCCAAAGAGGCACTGCAAGCCGCCGTCTGATGAAGGCTGCTGGGACTGTAGCGTCTGCACTTTCAGGAACACCGCCGAGGCGTTCAAGTGCATGATGTGCGACGTTAGGAAGGGCACGTCCACACGGTAAGAGTCCCACCGAGCAGCTCGCGCTCTCGCCTCACACCTCCGTTTCACTTTGTTTACCAGTCCTTAAATACTACTATAGGTAATAAAATGATGCGAAACGGTTCACCCCTGAGTAGCTGCACCGGATACTGCAGACCAAAGTGTCCGAATTCTGATATTCTTTGCTTATATATGTGTGTCTTCTCAGAGCTGCCTTTTATTTTTATTTTTATTTACACAACAATGTAAACAACACAAATCACATGAAATCTATTCTTTAGGACCACGTCCTCATGTGATCCCAAATCAGATCCAGGTCTGTGTTTTTTTCCCCCTCTCTTCCCTCAATGTGACCTCATTGTGAACAGTTGAATAGGAATTTTTGCAACACCAATCCAAGCACAGGTGGAATGTGACAGTAAAGTTGCATTTCAGTGGTGAGATAGCGAGTTAACAGACCGCATAAAGATGTGGGGTAATGTTGCTGTACGGTCAAAATTAGAAGACGGTTAGATACTTTATTGATCCCGAAGGAAATTCCAGGGACACAGACGGGATTATTGGATCTGCTGCCGCTCGCGTGTGCTGTTGGTGTCACGTATTTGGAAGCCTCCTACTTCAACTGCTATGTTTGAAGAGATCTCAAAAAATATATCTGAACATGGTTTGGAAGAACATGGCTGTGGTACAAAGGAAAGCTAAAAAATAAATAACACTTTATTTAAAAAAAGGTGGTGTGTGTGAAGCAAAAAAAGTGACTTACCATCTGTTTGTACACCGAGCTTGCGCACATCACGTGAGATGTTGATGCCTTGTGCATGAGGGTCAGTTTGAGATTAATCTGTTTAGCTTAATGGCCACTTTGAAAACATCATATGAACAGCCTATATACACAGGTTTGTTCAGTGAATCGGATGTGGGCCACTTTTTCCTTGAGTGTGAACATAGCCATAAATTCTCCATAGTTGTGAATGTGTGTATTCCCACGTTTTGCGCAGAAGTCCTGCAGTACGGTATGAATCGGTGCCAAGACTTTTTTCCTCCCAGAGAAAAGTAGCTTAGATCATCAGCATATCAAGTTGCAAATTAGGGTACATGAAGAAGAATGAACATCAAATCTCCATGAAGATCTGTTTAACAACAGGACTGTGAATACTCAATTTCTACATAATGGGCACATTTCTATGCAGATGTGAAACTTGGACTCGAAATAAACTATCACACAAAGTCAAAACTTTTGAGATGTGGTGCCGTAGATGAATGTAGAAAACCCATGGACTAAAAAGATGTTTGATGATGTTTTGAAACTGTTGGGTGGCCAAGTGAATGATTCTTGACAAATTTGGAAAGAAAATGTGCTTTCTTTGGCCATATTGTCTGGAGTGATCTCCTCCTTAGATGCTTACTGGAGGGAAGAATTCTTGGCAAAGGAGTCAGAGGAATATACTTGGAATATACTACCGTACTGCCAGTCTGTTACGAGAGAAAAGAAGAAATGAGCTTTGTCTAAAGATATTCAAAGTACAATAACGTAGAATAGAAGAAAAGCTTTATCAAAAAAGTTGGAGTATAATTTATTTCTTATTGAAATAACCCATCCTCGTCACACTACCACAAACTAAACTGTTGTTTATAAATGACTGCCATCCCTTAAGGCAAAAAGAAACATTCATATTGAGTCGTTATGAAAAGCAATTACTCAAGAAGGAAACATGGGTTCAGATGGAAGCATTAGCTTTTATTACTTTAAAATATTGGCAAGTGTTGAATGAATAAGTGAGGGCGGAGCAGTGGCAGTGCGAGATTGGTTTCTGGGGAAACTGGTGAGCAGCGATTGGGTGTTGGGAAGCAGTGGCGATCGTCAACTGGGTGTTGGGAAGCAGTGGCGATCGTCGACTGGGTGTTGGGAAGCAGTGGCGATCGTCAGCAGTGGCGATCGTCGACTGGGTGTTGGGAAGCAGTGGCGATCGTCGACTGGGTGTTGGGAAGCAGT
Organism: Clarias pachynema; assembly: GCA_030014365.1. Lineage (NCBI taxonomy): Eukaryota > Metazoa > Chordata > Actinopteri > Siluriformes > Clariidae > Clarias > Clarias pachynema. The sequence goes on from JAQMYL010000012.1 coordinate 21,695,388, forward strand.
GGCGATCGTCGACTGGGTGTTGGGAAGCAGTGGTGTTCTGTTAGTATTTTCATATAGGTGAGACAGGTAAACCTGCTCTCTCAACTCGTACGTCAACAGTATTGATGTAAGCAGGAGAGCCATAGTGAGTGCAGGACAGTCACTACCAAGTGCCCAGACAGTTGCTAGGTTTGACTCTAAGCTAAATTTTTTAAATAAATGCTGCAAAAGTCATGTACAAAGTCACCACATCTTGCAGTACAGCTTCTGCGTTGGTGATGTTTGGATCAACCATGATTAAGTAATGAGGAATGAGTGAAGGATGGAATTAGATTTTTTTGGGGGGGGGATTGTGAGGATGCTGTAAATGTAATATGAAATTATTGTTATTATTATAGAAATACCTCACCAAGCCCCAAGAGGTTATATGTCAGTTATTTTTACATTTTACTTTTTTTTTTTTTTTTTTTTTTTTTTTTTTTAAATAACCACATGTGACCCAGATATATCTTTAGTGGTTTCATGTTCTAGACATGACCATTGACTTACTGTGACTTTTAGTGTAGCCTCCATTCAGACTGTTCAGTATTCTGTGTCTGCTGCATCTTTGGTGCCAATCATTCTCTAAAATAAATAAATTAATTCTTTTTCAATTATTTGTAGTCGTTACACACTACTGAAGTACAGATAAATGACATTACACACAGTGTACATTGGTATGTTTTAACTTGCTGGACATGTGAACTGCCCTGGATTGTTGAAGATTTTTAAGAAATTATAAGTGCTGAGTTAATCTATGCAGCTTTTCTCTCCTTACCAAACACTCTGATTAGTATGCTTGTTTTGTGGCATAGAACTGACTTATAAAACATGCAGCTTTACTTGTGTAGTAAAAAAAACATACCTGATATGAAGACTGCATTCACATGTAGGTTTCAGATACCGTGCCTTGTTCACAATGATATCTTACCTCTCAAGTGGCAGCTTATAACTAAGTTGTAACTAACTAAAAAATAGCCTAACAGTGTTTTTTTAATGCATGGTGGTAAAAATTCATAATGTTCTTAAGTTTGAATGTGAAATGTCTACTACCTGTAAAGTACACACTATATGGTTTACGATCGTCTAATGAATGTGCATCATATTTTTAATTAGAGCTTAAGAGAATTAATTTGATTTAATTACACTAGCTACATAATTAGATATAAAGTAAAGAAACCCTACAGTAACAATGTCTTTGTATGTAATAAACATCCGAAAGAAACTGATTTGGTTAAGGCAATGTATGGTCTGAGAAGTGCTTTTACTGAGAATTTAATCACATCATAGTCCCGGCACATCTTCATTGTACAACTGCATTATACTTTGGCTAAGGCTCGAAGGATTTGGTAGAGCTAGAAAAGCTCTACTGCATAGCTTCTCTTAGTATGTGAGGTATCGGCTTTCGTAACTTTGCAATTGTTGAAGTCTATTGTCATCAAAAGCACATCGTTTTAAAAGGCCATACTAAAATATTTGGGACCGTAGTAATGGACAGATATTCCTCTGGACTATTCTTTAGTTATCATATCATTAAAAGCTATTTTTAGAACTAAATTTTTGTGACATTCTTTAGAAGCCTTAAAATTAGGACTCGTATTTAAAAAGAGAGTTTTTCCCCAAATAACACAGTTAATAGTTAGTTTTTGGCTCTTGGTCTTTTGTATTGCCAGCAGCGGAGATCAGCTTAGTAAGATCCCAGCAGTTGAGGTTTTGGGATTTGGAACACAACCCCTTGTTTAGTGCTGACCACTAATGACCCCATTAGACCTGACTTTACACTCTCCATGATGTCATCATCATTATTCATCCAACACCCTCTTCCAGGAAACCTCGTGCCGTTTCACAGCTTGTGGCTCAGCAAGTACCGCCGCAGTTTGCTTCACCCACACAACCCAAAAAAGAGAAGAAGGAAAAGACGGAGAGGGACAAAAACGACAGGGAGCCAACAATGAAAAAGAACAGCCACAAAAAGATGAGGTAGGGGATTTCGACTGGGTTCAAACCCTGTAGTGTTGGGAATATACTATGAAATTAGTGTAAGATTGTGTTTTTGAGAGAATGATATAGCAAATGTTTCATCTTGCTTTTAATACGATTCGCAAAAAATGTTAAATCATTACTAGGTTCGCTCGCACAACTGCGTTCCATTTACAAACGTAAGTTTACTGGTATTTTCAGGAGTGCTTTGATTTTAATAGAGTGTAATGGAAAAATGACTTCAAGTTTTCCATCTTATTAAACTATAGTGCAGGACTGCACAAAACCTGATTGGATTACAATTTTGGATTGCATTCTATCCCCTATTTGATTAACTTGTAATTAACTTTTTTCTGTCAACAGACCAAGGTTAAAAAACGTTGACAGAAGCAGTGCACAGCACTTGGAAGTCACAGTGGGAGACCTGACAGTCATCATCACAGACTTTAAGGAGAAAGCAAAGCCCTTATCCTCCTCCACAAGCTCATCCTCCTCCACAGCCACGTCAGCAGACCTGCGCAGTCAAAGTGGATCCAGCTCGGATAACACTGAGAGAGCAGTCTCCAGGTCATCATCTCCTCGGGGTGAAGGCTCATTAGTCAATGGAGAAGCACACTAGCCTTGCATTTTACTGAAGGTCAAAAGATTTTCCCATACATATCCCCACTCCTTTTTTGACTGGACTGGATGGGGCATGGAGATTTCCCACAAACAGTCACTGCACTAAGATCATAGGAAGGTCTCAGCTGAGTAGCAAGAAATTATTATACTGCCCATGTAAAGCAACCATCAGTGTGATTTAAGAATAATGTTTTAGGGACTGTTTGATCTAATCCTTTCTAAACTCATGGAACAAGTTGCTGGCTCAAGGACAGTTACTGATGTGTGTCTGGAAGTAAAGAGAATGTACTATGTGGTACTTTCCAAGTTCTATTTACCTGACTGGGAATTTAAAAAGAAGAAGAAGAAATGGGATGAAATTAAAGGCCAAGTGGTCTTAGATCCAGGAAAAAAACAAAAACATTGGGGTGGAGCGTGAGCTCCTGTAATCACGTATATGGCCATAATATTGAGATGTCCAACATTGATGGTATTATTCTGTCTTTAATGAGGAATACTTTAGTATAAGTTTCACAAAAGTGGAAAGTTTACAGAAAATAAATGTGAAGAGTTTTAAATAGGGATGCATCAGTATGGTTACAGGTACAGTGGAACCTTGGATTACGAGCAAAATTAGTTCAGGAAGCGGGCTCCAATTTCAAAACATTCGTAAACCAAATCAAATGTTCCCATAAGAAATCATTGAAACTCAAATTATTCGTTTCACAGACCCCAAAAATAAATACATAAAAATAACACAAAATATAAAGTAAAAATAAAACAAATTAACCTGCACTTTACCTTTAAAAAAAAAAAAAAAAAAAAGTAAAAATATATCCCCACAGATAAGTGTTTCCGTTTGTGCGCGCAGGCGGTGTGTGTGAAGCTAAAGTAGGGAGCCCCTCCCCTTCCTCCCTTCTCATCGTACACTGTTACCCATCTTCCACTCTTTTCACACATGCGCGTGCACACAGCGGAAACACTGTTTTATCAAAGAAATAAAAGAAATCTCTCTACAGATGTTGATTATACCAGTAAGAGACGTGCACACGCTAAGACCCAGAAGGTGAGATGATTACCCACAATTCCGCAGCACAGGCGAGAGAAAAACCGTTGGCTCAGTTGTGATCACGTGATGCTCGGAGTCAAAACAAGAAGCACGTGCGTGATACATGGTACTCGTAAACCAAAACTAGTTCGTTTTCCAAGTCAAAATTTATTAAAAATGTTTGCTCGTCTTGCGAAACACTCTCAAACCGTGGTACTCGCAATCCAAGGTTTCACTGTATTGGGTAATGGTTCAATACTATGCTCATTTACTCATACTCATAAAAAAAAGTATATGCATCCAATAGCATGTGATCAATGCCCATGCTGCCATGCCTATGAACAGACAACACAAAAATAGAGCAAAAAACTGCATCTTCCATCAGTAAAAATAACCAGATAAACCGAGATAAAACATTCTCATTTAAGCAGTGCGCAAGTGTAGCCGACGTGCGCATGCAAAGCATTATAAGCAAGCGTGGTCATTAAAAATAACTGCAGGGTATTGTGATCTGCGCGCACACAAAGATCTGCACAAGCATGTAGCAGTGAAACTGACACACATGAGACATGAGCACTTCAAATCTATGAGCACTGAGACATGTACCTTTTCTTACTCCTCACTCGTCAGGTTTGTGAGGCAAGGTACAATTTACAGCACCTTGACCTACCTTTAATGACCACTCTTTCTGATGCTTAGGCTGGGCACCCTCAGAGACACAACCGACATGAACAAGACAAAATAATAATAATCCATGATGCAGCTTTAATACTGAGTTACTCGTTTGATACCACTATCGGTATCGCCGCATGTTCCAGAAACTTGTACACAGTATGGAAAAAAAACTTATTGATGCATCCCTAGTTTTAAGTAATGATTTGTGGCTATAAATGATTCTATACAGTTCCTGGAGTTGTTTTCATGTTTTGAAAAAATGTCCGCTAGTTACTTTATCAAATATTACAGTTAATTACAGAGTTTTATAAAAAAAATAATAATAATAATTTGCTATACTGCTTCTCACTTTATTACACTGCACATGTGAGAGAAAAGGCTCAAAAATGAGACCTCCTTGCCAGGGTTACTGTTGTTGATCAGCTTGTAAACCTGAGGTGTTAAGGGGTTTTCCACCACTGTGTTCTTTTTGTCCATCGTCAGCGTGTGTCTCTAAAATCCGATAACAGACAAGCAGGTGTGTATCCTTGCATTCATGCTGGGTGCTGAAAAGGGTTGATATACAGTATATGTGTTTATCTGTCCTAACTGTGTGTTAACCACAGAATATTTTAGTCATGCTCCCCCAACACTCATACTTCTGCAATATGAACTTTAAAAGCATTTTTAAAGATAATTATATTGGATAAAGTGCTCGATAGGAAACTGTAGATCTATTTTCCGTGTTTTTTTTTTGTGTGTGTGTGTGTCTGTAAAGAAGCAGTTTGAATTAAAAGTGCTTAGTTTTTGTGTGTGTGTGGGGAGGGAGGGGGTGTCAAGAAAAGCCATGTTTCTCATACAGGATTGAGTATATGAAGTCCTTTATACATTTTGCATAAAGGATTTTTTAAAGAATTAAGTACGTTAAATGAACTGTGGTTCTTTTCGATTGAGATTTATATTACATTTCCAAATAAAAAAGAAAAAATGTTCTGAAGTGTCCCAGACATCGGTGTGTCCATACTGTAACTCATGTGGTGTTTTATTTGTGTAAACTGTTGGGGATGGTGTTGGTGAAGCACTATGCTAATCCGTTAGCAGTAGCAGGCCCAGCGCGTGAGTTCCTCAGCAGTTAGCAGCTACACGTTCCGCAGCCGTCAGCCATGACGTGACTTTAGGTCTCACGGCTTCTAGTCCTCAGAAAATGCGTCGATACGTCCGTGTTGTATCAGTATGTGTGATATCGGTGTTCGTGTCGGTGCTCTACGTGTTTCAACAGCTCGCGTCCTCTCTGGAGACGGAGGCAGGATGGCACGAGCCGCTCCCGGAGCGAGGCGCGCGAGCAGGAGGCCTCAGCCTGCCTGACTCCGAGCACAGGTAGCGCTAGCCAGTTAGCTAGCTAGCTAACAACACCCTATGACCTATCTGTGTATAACCGTTCGTGTTGTTAAAAAGATATCCAAAAAGAAGGTTGGTTCCCATTAAAATATAATTTATTCGTTTTTAATCATTATTAATAAACGTTAGACAATTGTTAGCTAGCTAGCAAGCCGACGTAGTATTTAGCTAGCACGCTGTTTGTTCCTGTGTTTTTAGCTTTCAAGCTGCACGTAATCGCACCTAATTATATACTCCAATGGCGTTAAGCAGTATATGAGGTTTGGGCGAGTTTTAAAAGTGCACACAGCTAGGTGGTTGGCCACAGGCTAATACACATTCATCGCGCATAGGCAAATCCTGTTTTCATATTGTGGTGCAGTAGTAATACTTGCAGCCATTCTAGCACGCTTGTCAACACCACAATACAGTGGTTTTGTCATCAGACTTCCACCCCAAGCTTGGATTTGCATTTCTGTTTCAAAAACACTGAGCGTGTGGGCTGTCAGTTGGATCTGTACAAGATCTTTACTAGGAAGCTCTGCTTTGGACTCATGAGAAGCAAAGCTATTAAAGAGAATATTGTCAAGTTGTAATCCAGGAAGACAGAAGCCCTAGAGAAATTCCAGCCCTAGGTCATTAGGTGATGAATCAGATGTGTTAGATGAGGTATAGCACTAAACTCTGAAGTGCTCTATATCACACCTGATTGTGATGTAGAGCCTATTTTTCTCGTTCTGTCAGGTGTAAGTCAATGTCTGTCACACACTGGAATCCCTATTGGAGACTGCCCCGTGATGTTTGTGGAAAGAACTGCTTTATGGAGTCGGCTCGTAGGTAGGATGGGTTGACTTGAACATTGGTTGCAAGTTTAGATTATAGCCATCAAAAGTCAGATTGACATTTGTTTTCACTCTAATCCAGACATCCTCGAAGTCTTGTTTCTTTCTTGTTCTTCCTCATCAGTGCTAAGCACCTTACCTGAAAGGAATGATCGCATGGAACATGATCTTCTTTTCAACCTGTGCTACTACCTACAGCATATCTCATCATCTCTAATTACATTGGTACTGACAGCCAAACCGACTTGTTGCTGCTTTTCTGCAGGTACGCTGTGGATACAAAGTCGTCTGAGGGGTTTAAGGTGGATAGAACTGAGGCGGTCAGGTTGGCAGTGGTGGCATGTGGCCCCAGGCTGGAGGAGACTCTCACCATGCTGAAGTCTGCGGTTCTTTTTACTCACAGAATTCTCCACTTTCACATCTTTGCTGAGGATGACCTTCATTATGGCTTCAGAGATGCTGTGAGTTCAGTACTTACTTGTCAAGGTGTTTTGAAACAGGCCGATAGGAAGATTGATTGACAGTAGCAAAGCATGTGTTTAAGAAATCCATTTAAGGCTACATATACTGTATATGCGCAAAATAAATAAAACTTTCTATGTGACCTGACATTATTTAGATGGTTGTGGTCTCTTTTGAGTGAAAAGTAATTACATCTTACCTGGAAAGCTCCTTTAACTGAAGTGTAATCATCTTAGGGTAGTCTTTCATCATTCAAATCAACTTCATTGGAGCATAATAAATAAAAATGTAACATATATTGCAGTGCACTAATCTTGATTGAAATACACATCCAAGTTATGATATTAGCATAGATGTGATGTGGTCATAGCTACAAGGATGCAGCCCTATGATTTGTTAGTTTGCTTTTTTAACCAGTTATTTTGCTCTGCCAAGACATATCATTCTGGGGCTGGCAGAACTAACTAACTAACTAACCACAACTGGCAGAGCTGGCAACCGACAGTTAAGTGAAGTTAACAAGGGTGAAGATAGTTTTAAATTCTTACTGGTACCATATATCCAAAAGGTGAGGAGAATAAACCGTAGAGGTGGTGGACAGTCCTAAATCTTGCAAGTTTCTCTTTATGTATATTTCCACATAATTTATTTTCCATTTATTTCCAGTACATTAACTTTCGGGTTCTGTGCATTAAATGGAAAGTTAGTGCACTAAAGTGTACAATCCTTTGTTCCATCAGCAACTAGTGCCCTTGATCAGAAGTTGGAGAGCGATTTGGGATTCAGCCTTGTGTTAGAAGCTAGTTTTCCGCATAAATAAAACACAGGCAATTTGAAACAACTTAGAAGCAATTATTAATGAGACAAAGTGTTATTTAAGATGGCATCATGTTATCAGATGTGTTTTCCTGCTAAAATAAAAATGTTTCTGTGACTTGTTTTGAATGTGATTTTTGAGAAGTAGCTGCTCTCTCCTCAGTACTGCAGACAATACCGACCTACTTTCACTCATACTGTGACCGACAGATTAATTAACAGTTATTAGAACACCTGTGATCATACTAATTTTTGATAAATGATTATTCCCTTTTAAGTTTTCAACCACAAACAGACTTCACGAGTGCCCCCATAGTCGTACCTAATCTTTTATGCAACTTTTGATGATCTAGACATGAAATGGATGAAAGAGAAGAAAAAATCTCTAACTTGGTTGTGTAAAGATGTGTTAATGATTCATTGTTTTCTCTTTGTCTGCTCTTTCCCAGTTGGAGTCATGGCCAGTAAGTTTCCGTTCAAAATTTAACTACACTACCTACCCCATCACCTTCCCTAGTGATAATGCCAAGGAATGGAAGAAACTGTTTAAACCCTGTGCTTCACAGAGGCTTTTCTTGCCTGTGAGTATATATTTTTTCCTTTTTCAATCTTGGTGGTTTGTTAGGGGATGTAGACATCATGTTTTCATTGCAATGAGTCAACAAAAACAGAGATTATACAAACATACAGAGCCGTCAGGTTCATCTTGGCACTTGTCTAGTGACTTAAGCAGAAGCATTAAGCAGCTCATTTAAATTAATTGTATTACTACAATAAAAACACACATGCATAAACCTGACCTGAGGTCAGCGGTTGAACGTTGCTGGTGTTTTTTTTTTTTTTTTTTTTTTTTTTCTTAGCTGATCCTAACTGAGGTGGATTCTCTGCTCTACGTGGACACAGACATCCTTTTCTTGCAGCCAGTTGAAGAGATCTGGAACTTTCTCTCCCAGTTTAATAGCAGTCACATGGCAGCCATGGCACCTGAGCACGAGGAGCCAAGAATCGCCTGGTATAACCGTTTTGCACGGCACCCCTATTATGGCAAAACCGGTGTCAACTCTGGAGTCATGCTTATGAATATGACGCGCATCAGAGCCAAACGCTTTAAGGTATGTAAGAATGTGTGTTTTATTTGCTTGTATGTAAAGATGATTAAAGAAGGCAGATTTGTATTTTAACACGAGTTCAACCAGCAGAGGTCGCTGGTATTCTGCTCATTAGAATCTCAGATTTCCTCACTGTTGGAAGTGTTTCATCATGCTCTCCTGCTTTAAATAGAAAGAATAATATTAATTTAAAACCTGTAGACATATCAGTGTCAATTCAACTAGAAGCCTCCAAAATAATGATATGGGGAAAAGAGTAAAAGCTGCCTATTTTGTTTGCTTGTAATGCTCACTGCTCACCAAATCATCCAAATATTAGGGGGCCATCACACTGGGCCATGTTCCTACTACGTCCTCAGAAAATTGAGTGAACGCAATAAGAACTTGTCAGAAACGCAGTAGAACTCGGTAAGGACGTCGTATTCTCTCCCTTGATGTGGTGCTGCTGTGCTTTTTCGGACGGTTTCGAAGCAAACCACAGAAAGCGCTTAGTAATGTCGTACGTAGTAGTAGTAGTACACTTAATAATGAAGTACACAGTAATGACTGCATTGAAACGCTAACAGCATAACTAACACCTTTTAGGGGTTTCATTGTCATACTACAAGCATGGCACAGATGGGAAAGATTGAATTGCCTTCTGATAAGTTGTCATTGGGATGTCACTGCATTGCTGCTATGTCAATGGAGTTCCCACAACAATCTCTTTAGACTTGTGGCACATCGTAGAAGACCTCATCAAATTCACGTAATGTTCTTCTGGTGCTTACCATGTTTATGGCACGCATGCAGCAGCTTATCAGCACATCTATGTAACATTCAGAGAATTTAGTATAAGTTGTTGTTGTTGTTTTTGGTCTTTTCAGGCGATCCTTTGCTCCCGGCAAAGGATTGCCACAACACAGGTTTTTTGCTGGATGCCCTTACTGACACAACTCTCCCATTCTATCCGGGCCTTGGTTACAATTTTTCACACCATCATTTTATGATAGAAAGTACTGAGCATGTTGCAGCATTTATTCCAACCTGCCGGACACAACAACAGAAATGTATGCATGTGATAAGCGGGTGGCATGGGCACTCAGACATAATAATATCGATCCCCGAGTGGTGCAGCGGCAACGAGCCCGCGTTATCATCTGGAGTTCGAATCCCAGGTGATGCTGTAGCCTCTCGCAGCTGGGAGCATAGAGAGAGCTGATTGGCTGAGCTCTCGCATCAGTAGTGGCTCTTACACTGCTCTTAACGGTGCGTGAGCGAGCAGTTCGAAAATATGTAGTTGGGTGGAGTCACGTGGCTTGGAAAAACACGTGATAGTCTTTGGTCCTCCCTGACTGGTAGTTGTTGCCATGATGGAGGAGTGCCCTAATAATGGGAGGGAATTGGTTATGACTAAATTAGGGAGAAAATCTGAAAAAATCCCAAGGAAATAAATTTAAAAAGACATGCTAATAATTTGTTTAGATCTTATTCAACCTGGTTAGCACATGGTCATGTAGGTGATGGGAAAATAATTTACAACAAGATCATTGAGAACCAGACAGTGATGTGTCCAGGAACTAGTATGAATTTGATAAATGCACATTTTTCCATTTTGTCCCCCGTTCCCACTGCATTCATTGATAGTTTTTATGAAGTAGACAATCAAAAGAAAATTAACGGAATGACAAGGAGATGATGAAACTTCTCTTTAATCACTCTCCAGAAAAAAGCTTTTTGTAGTTGACACTGTTTACTATAGCACTGTTTCTGAAAAGGCATTGATCAACTTTTGTTTCTGAATTGTTTGAACAGAACGATATGACAACAGTTCACCTGAGATGGGCGGACTTGCTTATGCCCCTACTACAGAAATACAAGCTGAACATTACATGGGGGGACCAAGACCTCCTTAACATCATATTCCACTACAATCCAGGTACATGATCACAGGTCATGGAACTGAACTTAATAACAACAGGTTGTCGTTATTTATCATATTAAATGTGACGGGTATAGTTTGTCTCCAAGGCTATGCTAATGCAGGACAGAATGCAGCCTGTTAATTATCTGTCTCTAGAAGTTTTATTTTGCCACTCTTGATCTGATTATTGATTTCCAAATTATTCTGATCAGATGTATGCACCAGATGGCAAAAACACGAAGGCAGCTTTCCCCAGGCAATGCTTGAATAGAACCTGTCACCTTAGGACAGATGTATAAACACATGAATGTCTTTTGACTACTGATTAAATGCCCTACAGAAAGCTTGTTTGTGTTCCCGTGCCATTGGAATTACCGCCCAGACCACTGCATCTACGGCAGCAACTGCGCTACTGCTGAGCAGCATGGGGTTTACATTCTCCATGGCAATCGAGGTGTTTACCATGATGACAAACAGCCTGCATTCCGAGCCATTTATGAAGCCATTGAGAAAGTAAGTTTGTGCTTTAAAGTTCTGGTTTAATGGTACATGCTTTTTCATCCAAAATTTTTTTTTATTATTTCACATCGAAGCTTTCATAAAGGCAGGATAAAAATCTAATTAAATGTGGCTAATTTGTGAAAGGCCATATTGAAGTTCCTTCGGGCAAATGCTAGCACCAGCCTGGGCCTCTCTCTTGTTCTTCATAATGGAGGCACAGTATGGGCTGAGAAATGAAGGGATCAGAAATTGTTTCTGCAAATATTTTTTCAGATAGAACACCTGTGCTTGTAGCCCTGTGGGCTTTTGTTGGTCTGCCACGTCAACTCTCACTCTATCACCAGTTCTTCTGTTTCCACACCAACCTCTTCAACTCAACGATGCAATAAACCATACAGAGTTTTACAAATGCATTAACTAATTCATGTTCGAAATAAAGCATCTCTTTCCTGCTGTCCATCTTGACAAAAAAAAAAGGTCTTGTCAGTACTAAGTTTTGAAGTTTGGGTGTTGATTTCTGCACAACTCTAAACTTTAAAAGTCTGTTTATATCACCAGGTTGGGAGGATTTGCTTTGGAATGAGTGGGAGCATTTGCTCTGTAGCTGAGGGCTAGAAATCAATAGATCTGTTAACATAGACTGCCAGCGCCATCGTGTTCTGGACTTAATCTCTGTCGGCCTCATCAAGGGCAACGATCGCTCCTAATACACTAATCTTTAAAGCCAACGCTTCTTCCTTCCTCTTTCCATTTGTTCTTTTCCTCAGCACATCTCTCGCTCATTCATCAGGTTAGGGGTGTCACTTTTTCCTCCCTTTTCTTGTAACGATTGGTCAGTTCTTTGTTAATTTTATCAGCATAGGAGAGAGAAAGTGTGTGTATCTGTGTCTCTGGTCATTATGGCCAGGCAAGACCTTTATGCCCTTGACAGAGGAGGAAGCATTTTGGACCATTAGCTAAATGAGCTCTGTCATTAGTTGAAGCCCATGATTCAACTGAGTGCTGTGTGTATGGCAGGCCAAGCCCACATTCACTGTTTGGTCATGGAGAGTGTTTTTAAAATAAAAAAAAAAGAGAGAGAGAGAGAGAACTAAAATTTCAGTCAAGTTTGGAGTAGCTAGTAGCTTTAAAATAGCCATGATATTGTAACATATTGTCTGTTACAGTTTTCTTGGTTTAAAAGTGTCCTTTTCCACTTTTTTCCCCACCAAATCTGTGCTGTTTTTTTTCTTCTACCTTGGCTCTGAGTGCACAAGGCCTCAGACCTCTCTGTATCACATAACATATACTCCCAATAGACACACTAACAGAGACAGGAGTTCAGTTGGTAGTAAAAGACCCCACATTACCGTGCCAAACCTCACAGAAGCACCATAAAATCTTTAGTACCGATGTTTCGTTTGGGACTAGGAGAAAGCAAGACTGCATCCAGCATCTCCACTCTTCCCATAAAAATCAATAAGAGACAGTAAACTCAGCTTCATCAAGGCATGGTATGTGCTTTATCATTGATAATAAAAACATACTTTTTAGTGATCTCATGCCAAACAAGATCACAAAGCAAATGAGACCTCATAAAAAGCTTATTTATTTTATTTACTCTGCAGGTTATGAAAGCATGTTTCATTATTCAGGGGGAAAATTATATTTAAGGGGCATGTATAGAAAATAGAGATGAATGCAATGAACCTGTGACCTCGATTCATAAACAAAGGCTTATTTTTACTTATTTTTGCCGTCTGGAAAACTCTTCCAAACCCCTGCACTGTTATATATGTGTTCTCATTTTAAAAATCCTATTTGTATTGTTAAAATTTAAATAAAGATATTAATAATTTTGCCTTTTCATATTTTACTACTGCAAGTGATTAAAAATAATAACAATTCTCACTGATTTCCTGGGCCCTGGTGGTCCCTGGATGCTGCTGGATGAACAACTGGTTTAGAGGACACAGCAGATCCAGATTAAGCGCACACATGAGATTTTCAATCTCAATGCTGCAGCTTTCTACTTCACTTTGGTTTTGTTTTGCTTACGGCCACATGTGCTCAGCTCTCTGTGGTTGGTGTTGCCCAAAGCCCACCCACCCCCTCCCATTCCCAAATACTAATTAGCCCAATATTGAAGCTGAAACAGCAGATAATTTGACAATCAGTGACTATGAAAATAGCAGCAGTAACAAAAATAATAGTGTATCCTTGTAGCACGTACAGCAGAAACCATGGGATTGAATGTATAATTGGGTAATAATGACAACTGTGACTCTCATTAGAAGATTTAAAAAATCAATTATCATAAGGTTTAAGCCTTGTTGGTATTTTCATGCATGTAATCTGGGCTTACCAATGTTTTACAGGTCTATTTTATTTTATTAAGAAAAGAAAAAGATAGTAATTTCTGCTTTTTATTAAAAAGAAATAAATAACTAAAATTTTATATAAAAAAAAAAATGGTGGCATATTGCGCGGCAATGGAACACCCGTGCGGTCCGCACCCTGGGCACCCCCTAGTGATACGAGTAGGGAGAGAAAGAGTATAGTGTGTATATAGGATTATGTATGTATGTACTATAGAATATGTACCTATAGTGTGTGCGCGTGTATATATACACAGTGTACACAATTTTTCACCTCAACAAGTAACTGTTTGTTAATCCTCACTCTCAAAATGACATTTGTTTCTTGTTTGTTTCACTGTACTGACTAAATATCCATAGTAAGTACTGAATAGTTTTCTTTCAGATGAATAACTGAATAATAAGGTGGTGCTTTTATGGGGATAAATGCTAGTTTTATGGTGTGATGGTGACAGGTTTTAAACGGGTTGGAAACAGGTTTTTCAATCTTCTTTTTTTTCCACGTTGCTGAAATTTTTTAAAAAGGTCTGACATTCTTTTCTTTTTTGCAGTACCCATTTGGAGAAGATGTTGTCAATTTTCTGCTCAAGCCTCTAGAGGAAAAACTAAAGAATACAAAGCATACCTACTGTGGACGATCCAGTCACCTTTTCACTAAGAAATTACAGGAGAGCATCAGAAACCTACAGAATGACAATCACAATGCCAGATGATCTCCTCCGGCTCAGTTCATGTGAGTTAGTCACATCTACAGTGTTGCTAAGAAGTGAACAGTGGTACAAATAAAGTCGCTCCTATTGCCGTATGAATGCAACAGATGTTAAAATGAGGAACTGAAATCACTTTCACAAGTTATCAAGAAGAGCCAAATGTAACACTCTTGACAAGTATTTTTGTTCTAGAACGCACCTCCTCACTACAGTTATATTATCTTTTTATTTTTTCCTTTTAATCATCAACTAATGAAGAAGCTAAATAAGTGTGCTAGTCCCACAGGCTGTGAATATTTTTATGAGTAATAATAGGAAACATGAAATGCAGAGTAAAATTTCATCACCTTAAACATTACGCCTTGTTTCTTTCCAGGGATGGCTCAATAAGTGTTTCCAGCTGATTTGAATTCCGTTTTATTGTTAAGAATTTATTTTTCTGATCTTATTGTAAAGTTGTTGGGTTCCATGCGCTATAATTTTTTGGATTCAAGAGGTACGAACAATGAGATGTGCTTCATTTAACCTTTCCAACTTAATTCTGTCTGAAAAGATTGCAAGCACGGTAAAGAATTAAAACAGCAAATTTGGCAGATACCACTCCTCCAAGATGGGGACAAAGCATTAGCCTGATGGTGGCACTATAATGAACTTTTAATGTTCCTGAACAGGGAATTCCCTTTGTTTGAAATTGGGGCCGCTTAGATTTATCGATTTAATATATTTTACAATCACAGATAGTTGACTCTGTTTCTAAAAACAATTTATGGGTGTTCTCTGAAAGAAATTCAATTAAGTTAAATGTTAAGGGTGTCGGCATCTCTGTTTACGTGCTTTTGCTAGAGTGTTGTGGGTGTTTATCAGATTTTCAGACCTACAGGGTTTTGCCGTTGGTTAGTGATGGTATTCTGGTGGTTTTAGCAGTGTTTTAACCATTTTTCTGTTTTTGTGGACAACTGTCTATATGTTAAATATAACAATTTTGTGCCTTGTAAGGACTTAAAGTCTCACGTGGCATTGTTTACGTGTAACAACAAATAAATAAATAAATAACTTGGTAAGTGTTCATCCAACAGCTTTATAAAATTTTAAATGATATGCTTTCTTTGTTGATGAAAGTTTCTCGAATGCTTTTCAAGCACTAGGTAAATTTATAAGAAAAGGAACGGATTAGGTGGTCTTGATGTATTTGTTTACAGATCTATTTAACCTTTTTTAATTCTTAGGCAATGAGAAATTTCTTTTAAGATTCACTTTTAACTAGTCACATGCTAGTTAATATATTCCCACTTCTACATGAAACATTGAGTGATAAACCAGAGTGCATATCATACAGCAGAACTTGGATATTTTCTTACCATCTATACATCCAACATGCCTGCTGAATAACTGCATGTAATGTTGACGCACAAGATATTTGTAATATCACAGAATTAATCTCAGAATCTACAAAATATTTTCTATTGTTGAGTAATTCAGTGTGATCATGAATATTGTCTATGAATGTTAAGAATGGTACCTTTTGCTGAATGTAAATGTTTGAACAATGCAGTATATTTTTGTAATAAACGTTGCACTTTTATTTTTTTCTTTCTGGCCTTCTTGCTTTTAAAGTGAGTAAGTGTGGGTGGAGAAGCTTAAATCTGTCTAAGCTGAAAGTTCATTGCACATGCCAAACTGATTTTAGAATAAAATGCATGCAGTTCTTAGATGCACTCGCTTCATAACATCCATCAGACTGCACTTCACTTCATATATTAAGTGTGTAGTCGGAGATTTAGATGAAAAATGCACTGCAAATGTAGATCCAAGTTCATCCAACGTGTCATATTATATCTTCAGTGTGTCAAGCCTCTGATCCTCCATGCAGGATGGGATTAATTCCGCTATTGCTTTGTGAATGAAAATATCGCTCACCCAAAGCCTGACTAATTTAACACAGCTTTTAGTTTCATGGGAGGTCTCATTTACAATAAGCTTTTCTGTAATTATCAGCTTTTCACCTCCTCTTTTAAACCCAGTGGGCTGCTAAGGGCAAGCATAAATGCTAAATGCCCCCAGCTTTACTGGTCAGAAATGGGTCTATGCCAAAAGGGGGATCTTCATAAAGTAATTATACTGCATATGAGGGATAAAGCAGAATAATTTGAATATCTTGGTCAAAGCACTTAGCAAGATGATTTCCCTAGAATATCTACTTCTGATAAAAAAATAATGAAGCGTGAGGTGATGTGTTGGAGCTCTACTGTGCAAGGGCTCTTGCATTTCATTTTATGTGACACTACCCCATAGGATAGTCCTCTTAACACTCACCTACAATGGCAGTTGCACTGGCCATTTGAGGCAGACTGTAGAATAAAATCAATGAAAGACAAATGACCCAGTTCATTGAAAAATCCAGCTAGTGGTGGAACACAAGATGAATGAAAAAGAGGATAAAAATGGCTGATCGAGGATGTATTTGTAATTTTGCTTTCTGCACCATGTAAGGTTGAACGCTTTAATTCTTCCAGAATGGCTAAACTGTGAATGACGTGAGTTTTCCTTGTGTCAAATCAAAGTCAATTAAATTGAGCTGTTTAAATGGCTGACTCATGTAACCTCTAAGTTCACATAATTGAAGCTGTTTGAAAATGAATAATTTAACATAGCATGGTGTGTTTCATAGAATTGTAAAATGGTACTGTTGAAATAAAGTACTTGGAAAGGGCAGAAACCAAATAGTGCCACATACAGAGAGCACCTTGACATTCTTGAGATTTGTCAATTTTTCAATTAAAACTGTAAATAATCAGGAAAAAAAAAACATTTTGGAAACATTTAAAGAAATGTTATGGGTAAGTTGCACAAATATTCAAGAATCTGCACTATTTCTAGGTCATTGTTCAATGTTAGTAATTTTGTGATATGAATGCTGTAAAATCCTGCAGCAAAGGTTTTTTTTTTTTTATTTTTTTTTAAGTATTTTTCCTTCCACTTAAGCACATGTTCAGATGAATCTGAAGGATTTTGTCTGATTCATATTATCAGCCTTTTAGAGTCCATGCAAGCTCGCTTCTATTAATGCAAAATGCAGTCACGCCACTTTATTAGCATCTCAAACTGGACAAAAAATGTGGAGTGGTGACAATTCATGGACACAAGTACTGTAGTTTTATAATTCAGTAGACATTAACAACCACCTACAGTAAATGGAGAGTGAAAATATTCAAATTTCAAACAGAATTCAAACAAAACACTGACCAAAAGTTTTTGGACACCTTACCATTACACTTGTATGTGCTTGCTGGACATTTCGTCCCCCACTGCTGTTAGAATTACCTCCTTTTTACAGGGAAGGCATTCTACTAGACATGACAATCCATTTCTTCATGAAGCTCACATTGTGCACAGGAGCATTATCATGCTGGGACAGGTTTGGGAATCTTAGTTTCAGTGAAGGGAAAATGTTCCAGCTACTCTCAGCTTTTTGTCAGCAGTTTGTGAAAGATCCAAATACAGCAGTGACGGTCTGATGTCCACAAATTTTGGGCCATGTACAGTATGTAAAATACAAAATACTAATTTTCTTATTAACCATTATCAATTTAAGTTTTAAGTTTAATTATGGGTGACATGTTTTTTTCTGCATTATTCTTTCCCTCCATTTACCATTTTTACTTGCATTTAATACTGTTCCCTCACCAGCATCACATTTCTCTCTCACTTGCTTTTAAAGCTATTAAAGAAAGAGGGGGAAAAATACTCTATTTTAGCGAGAAATTGGAAAGCATATAATCCTCTTTGCAGAAGACTTAGTGACTGCTTCAAGGTGCAGTTTTAATAACAGTTTAGTAACTTAATAACAGTTGTTAATTAACAGCATGGTTTATTATTCGACTTAAATCTACTTAGAACAAACCCACGCCATACAAGGCGCAGTGAGTGAAATTAATAAAATTTACTTTCTGACCACTGAGATTTAGAAAATCAGTTGTGCAATGTTACCAAAATATTTATCCGTGTGTTAAGGGAATTTAACAAAATTCCTCCATTCGAAACACCATACTCTCACTGGACACTTCATTGGGTACACCTTGCTAGTACATTGTGTTGGACATCATCGTGCTTTCAGAAATCCCTTAATTCTTTGTGGTGTAGATTTATCTAGGTGCTATAAAAACACTCCTTGGAGATTTTGGTCCATATTGACATGACAGCATCACACAGTTACCTGTGGATTGTTCGTTGCACATCAGTGATGTGAATCTCTCATCATTCTACCACATCCTGAAGGTGCTCTACTGGATTGAGATCTGGTGACTGTGGAGGCCTTATGAGTACAGTGATTTCATTGTCATGTTCAAGAAACCAGAGATGATTTTAGCTTTGTGACATAGCGTGTTATCCTGTGGTGATAAAGGGATGGACATGATAAGTAACAATAGCCAGGCAGGCTGTGGCATTGAATCGATGTTCAGTTGGTACTAAGGGGCCCAAAATGTGGCAAGATAATATCCCCACACCATTACATCACCAGCATCCTCAACCGTTTATAGAAGGAAGGATGGATCCATGCTTACCGGTTGTTTACGCCAAATTCTGACCCTACTATCCAATCTTTTATTGTCTAATTTTGGTCAGCCCATCCATTGTCGCCTCAGTTTCCTGTTTTAGCTGACAGGAGGGGCATCCAGTATGGTCTTCTGCTACTGTAGCCCACCTGTTTCAATGTTATAAAACGATGTTATTTGAGTTACTGTAGCCATTCTCTGTAAACCCTAGAGATGGCTGTCTGTGAAAATCCCAGTAGATTAGAGGTTATGGAAATAAGAGGTTATGGCTCGTCTAGCACCAACAATCATGCAACGTTAAAAGTCATTGATGCTTATTTTGAACTTCAGCGGATCATCTTGACCATGTCTACCTGCCCAAATGCATCAACTCTTATTGTTCAAGCACTACCCACTGTTTTTATTCAGTGTTCTTGTTAAATGTCTGCACAAGCAATTCAGCACATTCTTCATTCTCCTTGGGAAAACAAAAAAGCACCACACACTGCTGGTCTGAATGTCACTTTGATGACTGAGCTGTAACTGCGGAAAAGAAGAATGGAAGCGAAAACTAACCTGGCAGAGGAATAGAGAGTGATTTATTTCCAACAGTATCTGCTTATAGCTGTCCTTTCAGATAAATAACAGATTTGCTTGCTTGTATTCCTGAAGCAAGTATAATTGTGCTAAAACTTTACAAGAGGAGAGACAAGTGATGACTGTATATTTTAATAAAAGATCATGCTGTCATCTTGTTGTATCTGACACGCAGTGATCACAACTAATATAAGTGAAACACACAATCGAAACCTTACATGGCACAATCTGTTCTCACGGACAATATTATGAAGTCCATGACACTTCATTAGCTTTAATGTGGGCAACATCTGTTACTTTATTTGCATGACAGTGAACAGAAAGTTGTGCACTGATTGTCAATGCACTTTCACTAATTGCTAACATATAACAGAAGGCAAGCATGTTCTGATTGTTACTTTCTTCACTCAAGGTTGCTGAGGCTTTGATTATTGCTTTGTTGCCTTTGCATGTATTCTGTCTCTTTGTTTGACAGTAATGTTCAACACAACAGGAAAATAAGAGACATGTTTAACATTTGAACATTGAGGTTTATGATCCAGCTATAACGAAAATGTCAGCCTGATTCATCAACCTAAACATTTAAGTGATGGTTTCTTTATTATCCAACACCAAAAGAGTATCAATCATTTAAATTGACCTTTTGTCTTTTATTTGGAGAACAGTTCTGTGTGAAGTAGACCAGTCCCAATGGCCTGGGACCACTGTCAGAAATCAATAGGACACTCAAATATTCCCAGACAATACTATTCATCATGATTCAAAATTTTGCTCTCATATTTATTGTATTTGTGAGGCAGTGGTAAATAACCAAGTGAGGTTTGAGGATTCATGAATTTTGGATTTAAATTATAGATGACAGGAATATTTTTCCTCTGTAAAAAAAAAATTACACTGTTATTACCAATGCCTCAAATATGAATAATATATAAAATGTTTTTAATTTGTGCTCTTTTTCCTAGTACTGGTTTTAAAAGCACCAAAAATACCACACTGCTGGCTGAGTTACATCAGACCATACCTATTACTGAGCCATACCTATACCATACCCATACCTATACCTATTGCTGAGTTATATCAGACTATACCTAATAAAATTTCTGCCACAAATTTAGATGCACACAATCATGTAAAATATCCCAGTATGCTGTAATATTACTTGAGCATGACAACAACCCTGTGCACAAGTGAACTCCATGACTTAGGGTGCGTTCCGAGTAGCCTGAAGTATCCTGTGAAGTATACTGCACAGGGGGTTCAGCCATGCTAAGTGCGATTCCAAAAGAACCGAGAATGGTGTAAACAATGTGTCTTCATTTCTCCGGAAATGGGAATGAAAGTTTCCTGTCAGTCATTGTGCCTTACTGGGACGTAAAAAAAAAATGGATCTCAATAAATTAGAATATAATCAAAAAGTTGATTTATTTGAGTAATTCAGTTCAAAAAGTGAAGCTCATTGTTTCATTACACACAGACTGATATATTTCAAGTGTTTATTTATTTTAATTTTGATGATTATATCTTACAGCTAATAAAAACCCAATTCAGTATCTCAGAAAATTTTAATATTACTTAACACCAATAAAAAAGGATTTTTAACACTTAAAAAGTATGAACATACTCAGCACTCAATACTTGGTCGGGGCTCACTTTGTATGAATTACTGCAGCAATCCGGCGTGGCATGGAGGTGATCAGTCTGTGGCATTGCTGAGGTGTTATGGAAGCCCAGGTTGCTCTGATAGCGGCCTTCAGCCCTTCTGAGTTGTCGGGTCTGGTGTCTTGCATCTCCCTCTTCACAACACCCCATAGATTCTTTATGTGGTTTAGGCCGGGCACCTTTGCTGGCCAATCAAGCACAAGGATACCATGGTCCTTAAGCCAGGTATTAGTCCTTTTGGCAGTGTGGGCAGGTGCCAAGTCCTGCTGGAAAATTAAATCAGCATGTACATAAAGCTGGTCAGCAGAAGGAAGCATGAAGTGCTCTAAAAATTTCTGGTAGACAGGTGCGCTGACCTTGGACCTGCTAAAACAAAATGGACAAACCAAGAATTTGTGAATCTCCCCCAAATTCTTGAATGGGCTTAGGTTCACAATCTTCTCAAGGCTGGGGTTATCCCTGTTTCTTGTGCACCTTTTTCTGTGCAGGTTGTCAATGGTCGTCTTCTGGACAACTGTCAAGTCAGCAGTCTTCCCCATGATTGTGTAGCCTACTGAACTAGACAGAAAGACCATTTCAAGGCTCAGGAAACCTGTGCAGGTGTTTTGAGTTAATTAGCTGATTAGTGTGCCACCATGAGTCTCCAACATTGAACTTTTTCATAATATTAAAATTTTCTGAGATGTAAGCCATAATCATCAAAATTAGTAATAAACACTTGAGATATATCAGTGAATATATAATATAATATAATATAATATAATATAATATAATATAATATATGAGTTTCACGTTTTGAATTGTATTACTGACATAAAAAAAATTTTTTGGGGTGGGGTGG
>JAQMYL010000012.1:21717493-21732902 GCA_030014365.1 Clarias pachynema
CTCGGCCAATCAGCTCTCTCTAGACCTCCGGCTGCGAGAGGTTACAGCATCACCCGGGAATCGAACCAGCGATCTTTGGATGATAGGGCGAGCACTACCACCGCGCCAGTCGGAGGCCCAAATAAATAAATTTTTTGATGATATTCCAATTCATTGAGATGCACCTGTATATCTTTTATTATCATTATTATTGAGGACGTTATAATATTACTATGGCACAATAAATACAAATTTAATAAAATTAAAAATATCATAAATATTATATACAATAGGCGATTAATCTGTAAAAAACAAACAAACTGCACAATAATAATTTATCCAAACATCTTGTAAAATAAATTTACAAGTTATACATCTCAATAGTGTAAATTATTATTCAAATTTTGAAATATTCAATATTTAATTTCCACATTGTTAATATTTCCACAACAGCAGCAACAGGTATCTGAAGTGCTTATTTTACCAGTGTAACCAGGAAGAGAGTGACATCTGTGCTAGAGATGTTGCAGAGTGTTTCGAATGGAGGAATTTTGTCAAGGGAAGTTCCCTTAACACACGGAGCAGGGAGTAAGGAGCATCCTTTAAAGTACACTTCGGAATGGAACGCAGACTTACTTTGCAGAGGATTACACAGAATCCTGTCCTCACTCCTATACTGAACACCTTTGAGATGAACTGGAACAGACTGCTCTCTGAACCTACCTACTGTTCTTGTGACTAAATCATATCATTACAGCAGAACTCTAGCAGTCACAAAAAAGTGGAGGTTATTATAACAGCAAAAGTGGATTAATCTGGATTGAAATTTTCAACATGCATATACAGGTGTGATAGTCAGGTGTAGCCATATAGTGCAGCTGAAGGTTGTTTTCACACTTGCATTTTTTCCCCCAGACTCACAGTCATTTGAGCCCAGAGTTTGGTATGATTGGTGAAGTATGAGAAGTAGAGGGATCCAACTCCTGGTCCTCTTGAAAACAGTGATCTAATGAAACAGCATGTGTGGAAGGTCTGTGCTTGGTGCTGCATGTAGATTGACAGAATTGGTCCAATCAGTCACATTAGTTCTTGGAAAGGCTATTAAAATTATTACAAATTTTTTTTTTTTTTTTTAAACAGACTTTAATAGGAGGACTGTGACACAAGTCCATGCCTCATACTGGTCTGTATGGCTAAAATCTATACTGTGTCTCACTCTTTTGCAGGTACTCCTGCAAAATGATATACCATGCTTTGATAAGCTGCTTCTATTAAATAATTCAATGGGTGTGAATTAAAATGTTTAAACCAAATGTGAATCCTCCTTAGGTTATGTAAATAGGTCTTGGGAGAAACTACGGTACTTGCATGTTTTTTTTTAATGTATTTAGTTGAGCATTTTTTCCCTGCAAGACAAGATTTATCCCAAGTATGGCTTTGGCTGTAGCCCACACGTCTGTTTGGTTAGTTGAGAACCACTCTGCCAAGGACATCTGGCACTATTGGCAGCAGAATCTTGAGTGTTAAAGGCCTGTTTATTGCCCTATTGCCTGGAATCCTAGTGACACAATAACACAGTGACCCCATTAGTAAAGATGCACACACACATTGGTATGAGCTAGACCATTCTGGTCATATAACTTAACTTACCAAACATCAGTTCTACAAAATTATTGATTGGGGATTTCCGTAACATAGGAGAGATGGGGAACAATTTGTTCAAGTTAGCTCTTTAAGGAACCAGTTTGCAAGTAAACAATCATTTCTTACCCAGATAGTTACTGAGCTGGATGAGGTCTATCACCAGCTTCTTAAGAAATATAGTATTCTCAGTTAATATTTGCAAGAAGGCCGGTAAACATAAGCATATAAGCATGCTTCACTAAGATCAAACCACATGTCTGAAAATGCAAAAATCTCTTTATTTTTTCCTATTTATTAAATTTCATTCAGCCACAACTCAAAATGTTATAAACTACACTAAGCACTACACTCATTATAATGTAAGTTTTCCCTTGTAACACTTGGAGAACTGACTTCATTCAGTAAGAGTGGAATCATTTTGTTGTAATGCCATTATGAGCAGTTTGGATTTTGATCTTTGAATTTACATTAATGCTTGAATACAGGTTCAGTTGCAGCCACATCTCAAACAACTTCAGGTCAAAAGTAATCACAAAAACTCATGATGCGTTTAATCATTTAATCAGCGATTAAGCTCCAAATTAACCAGTTAGCCTTGAGGAGATAAAATGGATTCCTTATCAGCTTCTGAGCAGAGTTTTTAAATACATAGCATGTCACTGCATGATAAATTGCGGGGGCAAGTTAAGAAACCAGTTAATTAAAATAAATGAATGATCCAGTGCTTTATGGTTCTGATAAATTCTGGTTCTATGCTGATAAACAGAGAGGAAGAGACACTGTGTTTTAGTATCAAAATTTTGTTAAATAAGTTGATGTGGTTTTGTTACTCTGTCAGTAAAAAAAATAGGTCTATTAATTTAAAGGTTTATTGTTGTTATATATTTCCTATTTTCACCCTTTTATAGTTTATTTATACTATGTATAAACATATACATTACCTAATAAAAGTATAATTACACTTTGCAAATTCTGCACATTCTGTGTAATTTCTGTACTTACTGTATATAATATATTTCTATTTTAATTATATTTTATTAAAAAATTGTAAACTTGTCAATTTATACATTCGTACATTTCATCCCAAAATTTTTTACATTTGTCTGTTTTTCTTTTACTGCAGTAAAATCTTTCTATCTTCCTATTCTATATCTTCCCCTTGTGTATGTAATAAATAACATTTGAATTAGAATTTTATTAAAAATTTTAGAAGAAAGTAACATATTTAGATGCATTTTTTAGCAAGAAAGAGTGTTCACTTTTCAACATTTAGTCATTTGTAGACATTCATAAAATAAAATGCATTACTTGATTTTTGTTCTTTTTTTATTTTTGTATTTGCTGGGGCTTAAATAAGCGAATTAGATTTCCACCCTAATGTGACCTTATATGAATTAAACCTTCGTCGTGCTTGTTGCTCAGCTTTGCGGTTCTATGTTTACATAAAGACTGAAACAGAATGTTAGGAGGAGGAGTGAATTAGACAGAGTTTAAAATACGTACGAAATAATACATTATCTGAGGAGTATTTCAGCTGGAGCATCAACAGACACACTTTAGGGCAGATTTAAGATCTGTGCTAAGTGGTTAAAGAAATATAAAATACGGCACCTTTAATGTAGTGCCCTTGGCAACATTATCAGATGTGTTTTCTTGCTTAGTGCTTCCATGACTGGCTTTCAATGTGGGTTTGGCAGGCAGCTTCTCTCTCTTCTTTCTAGTACCGAAAACCACCACTGAATCTTTTAGTGGTACACAGTACTAGACCGTACTGACTTACTTTCACCCATAATCATCACCAATATAGGTTAATTACAGAATGCACATTTATATATAAAGTTTGCATTTCATATTCATTTCCCCAGGGCTGCTGAAGCCTGCACTCATCTGCAAAGACCACTTTCCACAAAATTTTTTTGTGATCCACAAGACCATTAATGAGGTTGGATAATGAGGTCTGGCGTACACCCAGCATCCCAATGTATTCAGTAGGATTAAGGTCAGGGCTCTGTCCAGGCCACTTATGTTCTTAAACTCCTGGAACATGTTTGGGCCCCTTAGTTCCAATGCAGGGAAGTTGAAAAACTACATCATACAAATACATCCTAAACAGTTAACAGTAACAGTTTGGAGAAGGATCACATAAGGGTGTAGAACTTTTGAGGGTTGCCCCAAGAGGAAAAAGAACCTTTAATGCTTTTAAATTTGACCTTTAAAAAGTTCATAATCTTGCTGCATTGACTCTTCAGTTTTCCCTCGTTTTACATTTAAGGATTTTAATTGTTTTCCAGTAAACATGACAGGTCTCTGAAACATGATGAATGAGGATGAATGTTAATTTACTTTGTGTGAAGGACATTCAGGCAGCACCTGGAGGTCTTCCTGTCTTCCAGTTTTCAGCATCAAGGCAAATAATCAAGTTGTAAATGAATACTTCTATGAGACATTAGAAGTTCAGGATAGACCTCAGGCATAGCTGTGAATGTAATGCAGAATTTAAATATTGTGCATTTGTATAAATAGCAGTTAAAATGCTGGTCTTTCAAAAAATGTAATTGAATTATTTCAATGTTGGCTTAACATGCTGCTTTGAAGATTTATCCAATTTGTTTAATTGCTATAAAGAAATATACCACATCAGTGTCAACTAATCAGATGTTTAACAAACTAATTACCTTTTTTAAAAAAAAGCATACAATACTGATTAATCGACATGTACATGGCATTTATGGGAGTATCAGCTAGCGGTAACAGGATTTTTCAGATGTGGTTACGTGTCCATAGCTACTTTTGATAACGGTTATGCAAATCAAGCAGCAAAGACCATGTAACATCTGATGAGATGCCTTGTAGCAGAGATTGAGAGCACACTAAACCACCTCAGGAACGTCATTTGTCATGCGTCCTTTTCATTTCAGAGACACTCTGTAACTAATTTTGCTGCACAACCCTCCACCACCACCTCTCCCTTCAGCTCGTTGGCATCATTAGCATTATTTATGCATGCTCTAGGACATGGCCTCATTTGGTTGCAAGATATAGCGAGGCAGTGAAAAAGCTGATCACGTGCTGCACTTTTCAGCATAATGGCATATTTTCCAATAAGAAAAAAAAGTCCGTAACCAAAAATAAACGTCCCGTTAACTGCTCATAGAAGGAACTACTGTAATGTTTTTCAATAGTTTTTATTTTATTTTATTTTTTTAATATGATCAGGTTTTTTATTATTTAATTTTTTTTGCTGATTCTGTGAACCTAAGTCACATGGTGATGTAAGTTTAATTGGTTGGTTTACTCATTCATATTAATATGTTAGGATTCTGTGTATCAAAACTCATGACTCATAACTCATGTAGGACTTATAAAGACTCTTCCTCTGAAGTTATTTGAAGTCTAAATATTGCCACATAAGTGGGGTAATTGAATTTAAAAATTAATTTTAGGAGATTTAAGTAACCCTGCAGAAGCCTCTTGAAAAAATTATCCCAATATGTGTCACTCTACACTGGGAGCCAATTTGCAGAGCACTATTGATTTCTTGGCTTTCCACTCTCCACCTAATTGAAGTTCAGAGTGAACTCAAACCATGAAAAGGGAAATCTATTCATGCACCAAGAGACTGGGCAAATAAGTAAAGGCAAGATGGCTCAAATGTAAGTGAATGCTTTGGTTCCCCTGACAATAAATATCTCTTGCTTTAATTGAAATCTCATCACCTGTGATAGACAGAACTTAAAGCTCCAGCCGCCATGGAGAGAGATCGATGCTGCTGGAACAGGTGTCACAAGTAGCATTTGGTGTAGGAGCAGTAAATACTGAATTGAATTTGTAAGTGCATTGTACATAATTAACCTGTTAGTTTACTGAGGCACTCATTTGTAAGACACAGGAGAATAGTGGTATTGATGTAACTGACTTTGTTTAATATAACCTCATGTGCAAAGAAAAAAGGCTACATTTCTCTTTTAACCCTGTAATGGTCTGTTCAACTTTTTGGTAGAGCACATTTTCAGCCAGAATATCTTTTTAAAAAATGTGTTGACTTAACCTGATTGAGCCATCTCTGCCACTTGGTGAAGGAATGCTATGCCTGAAAAAAAATCATTAGATGTTTACCTTTTCAATTACTTTGTAGCATACAACTAGGAATAAAGTCGATCTAATGTCTAAAAACATTTGGGCCGTTTCACCACCGAACAACGATTTGCAGGCATGTGTTACAAATGTTGTTGTGGTTATTATAAAAAAATTAATTTTTTCTTAGGCAGGATGTTAAAGGGTTAAAATTGCAAAGTTTTGTGATGTAAAAAATTAAGCCAATACAATCATCCTTTTCAACTTTTAAGGTTATATGAAATAATAATAATAATAATAATAATAATAATAATAATAGTAATAATAATAAATCAGAAGAAGTAGAAATAGAAATGTTTTAGGAGGGGAAAAAACAACCTTTGATAACCTTAATTTACAATACAATCCATTTAATAATATTTTATTAATCCTACACATCATCAATGTACTGATTTTGATTAATCCCAAACTTACAGTACACCGATCAGCCATAACAGTAGAATGTAAAACATTATGCCCAGTATTTTATAGGTTCCCCTTGTAGCAACAGGGCAGCTCTGGCCTCTAAGGGCAAGACTCCACAATACCTCTGGGGATGTGGTGGGGCTAACATGAATTGGATTTGTTTGTCTGCATGTACATGGCATGGGTGCTCAATCAGATTGGCATCTGGGCAATTTGGACGCTGGGTCAGCAGCCTCCCTCTTTGCCTGCCCGGCTCCATGAATGGAAGACTTTGATGCACTGGATATTCTGATGCCTTTCATTGACTATTTTTTTTTTGCAATTTATGTTGCATTGGCTTTTCTGTGGGATTGGGCCGTGAATGGGCTTGTGTTTGGTCCTCATGGGCATGGGTGAGCTTTGGGTCCCCATGATCCTGTCACCAGTTTATTGGTAAATAATTAATAATCAATGTTAATGTTTTGTGCTGTTAATGTTTTGGCTGATCGGTGAAGATGAGCTATTATGGTTTCATGACATTTATTTCCTCCAACTGAAGCTGAAGCCACTGCCCACAAGGAGCTTACAAAGCATGTACAGGACCTCATTGATAAATGGTATTGATCAGTAAAAGGATACTAAAGAATTTTCAAAACATTGTACCCTGGAATATTGTGATCAACAAAATGGGGCCCTACAGTGACATTACAGGAACAGGATGTCTCTCCAAAACTGATGAAAGGACAAGACAAGAAAACTTTTTAGAAAGGCTGCCTGGAGATCTAAAGCAAAAATAATGGAGCTGCAGAAATATCTGGCATGTACTCGTCATTACTTGTATGTGGAAACAATCTCTTGAGGCTACATGAAACCCCTGTCTCATGAGAAGAAAAGAACAAAACACAAAACATCCATGCACACTTAATCAGACTGAAATCATTCAGCAAAATGTTTAAAGGTTTGGTGAGACCAATGTGGAAGCTTTTGGGCATAATTCTACTGGTGAAGCATTAAAATGATTTAGGTACATTTGCAGTTATGGAAAGAAGAATTAAGACCTTGAAGCAATGCTACATGTAAACTATATTATTATGAAAAGGCAAGTGAAGTTAAACCATTTATCTTTTAAACATTCAATAACAATTTTATATGGCCATAACAATTACCATTCATTGCTTAATATATTAGCTAATAAAAAGAACTCGCTGCTTATCTGTCTGTAACAGAATCGTAAATAAAAATAAGTATTTCTCTCCTTCTTTTTCTGTGTTTGTGTGTATTGTGTCAGTGTGCCTGTGTGGGAGTATAAGCACAAAGCTTATGTTCCATGTGTACACTATCTATTGTTGCTCTGCTGTCTCGATTTTATT
This sequence comes from Clarias pachynema, assembly GCA_030014365.1. Taxonomy (NCBI): domain Eukaryota; kingdom Metazoa; phylum Chordata; class Actinopteri; order Siluriformes; family Clariidae; genus Clarias; species Clarias pachynema. The sequence continues at coordinate 21,725,005 of JAQMYL010000012.1, forward strand.
CTAATTACAGTTGGACAATGGGAACTGTGCCCTCTTTTACAACAGATAAGTTCAGAAGGCCAAACCGACCGCCTCACTGTTATGAATAGCACACAATAATGGAGCTCGTCAGAGGAAGCAGTAATGAGAGAGGTCCGCGCTATTTGCAGTATGGTAAATGGGTTCACTTACACTTCTCATACATATTCAATAAGGCTTTGACAGAAGATTTAAATAAACATGATGCAATTACTTTAGGGAGGAAATATCATTTGATATGTGAAAATCACAATATACTAAATATTATATGGACATCAATAATAAATGAGAAGTATCTTGTTTTCCCCCCACAAAATGTATTAACTTTTTTTTTTAAGTCAGTGCTGATTGTTTTGATCTTCCATGTAACCTGCATTTCCATACATTATGAACTTTAATCAATAATTATGGTGTTTCAAAACGTTTTGCTTCAAATGCACTGTAGTATAAAAAAAAGGCTCAGATGAATGGAAGGTTGGAATACTTTGCAGTTGCACTCAGTTTATAATTAATTCTGTGTTATGAGCCACATTACTATAGAGTCTTTTAAGGCCGTAATAATTTTGACTTATTATACAAGATACTATTTTCTTTTAAAGGAAAGAGCATTATACCAAAATTAACTGTTCAAAAATTAACCACTGATGATAATTCAACATTTTTTAAGTAAAATCCTTCAGTGTTCAGTGATGATAATGGTATTTTAGATGTCATGAATAAAATATAAGGGTATGCATTAATCAGAGGGCATAAAAAAGTCTTTAACTCATGACTAAATATCAGATTTATAAATAGATTTAATGCATAAGTTGCTCTGTCAAATCAAACACCAACTGAAAATGTAAAAAAAAAATGCTGTTGATCATTTTCTTTCTGATTTCACTCGTATTTTTCTTGTTTTAGATCTTTCCATTTGCATCTTGTTTCATTAAATATGCTACCAACTGCGCAGATAAATATTCTTTCATGACAAAGTTAAAGTAACAGTAGTTGATCCAGGTAAAATGGATTCTAGAAGTTTTTGGAGCATGTTGCATATAAAAAAGCCTTTACAATATCAAATATTTTGGATCACAATATGAATGTTTAGGGCTTGACAGTGCATCTTAATTCTCACATTCAAAAGCTTCTAAAATCAAATTCCTCATGCAACGAGACTGGCTTATTTACCTGGCTTATACCTTATTCCTGATTCATTTGTGGACAAACCTTATGCTAATTTTGATTAAGCAATTTTCTCTTAAATTGTTTTGATGGTACTGTATGAATTATAATCCTACAAAAATATGTCCTTAGTTGTTAGGTGTTTTGATAATGATGCAGCATTTACATTTACATCTATAGGGCACAAGTTTCTACAACATGGAAGTGACCGATCTTGCTTCCCTGAAATTTTCAGCCATTTTGAAGAGATGATTTTATATGTGCCCCCAACATGGTCATTTTCAGCGGTATACTGTCTCGCTTCAAACAATAATAATTAAAAATGCAAATTATTAATATTTCTTTATGAGTATTGATACTAAAATTGGTGGAAGCTTCTAGAAGCATATGACCTATAAAAAATAGTTGCCTAAATAAGTTTTTGGTAAAAGCTTAAAAAGCAAAAAATCTGTAGTGTCCGTGTCCATGTCAAATTCATATTGCAGTATCTCACCAATTTTGCATTTAAGAATAATACACCTTTTAGGTTCATGTCTTTTCATGTGAAATCTAAATTGGTCAAGTTCCATCTGAATAACAATTCAGATAAGAATATTAAAAGATTTGAATAAAAAAATTATGGACACTACATAAAAGGGGATGGATTTGTATTTAGGAACTGTTTCTTTTGATCTGATAAAAATATAAATTTGTATGCATATTTACAAAACATTAAGCATGGATCAGGAGATTAGCCTTAAGTATGATGAAAAATGGTATTATATGATCCTGTCTGAAAATTCACTTTTTCACCATAATGACACTTTTCAGCACCAATACCATGTTTTGGCGAAAGCAAAGGTAAGGATATCATATGTTTAAAACTTGTAAATGGATAACTTTGGATGAAAAACAGTGGAATTTTGTTGCAATTAAGTTTTAGCTGGTGAGCCGCTATCCATTACATATCTTAGGAAGCCCTCATGTCTGTGTTTCCTTCTGGCTCTTCCTTTTAGTTATGCTGTCATAGTTAGTCCTGCCGGAGTCCCTGCTTGCACTCTGCACTAAATATACATTACTGTAATCATACATACCTAACTGTTATCTCTTCTTCCATTCTGCTCTCTCCTCTTTCCTCTTCTCTCTCTTCTCTTCTCTCTATCGCCCTCTGTCTCTTTGACTTTCTGTCGAGCTACACATATCGCTCCTCAGCTGCCAATGATCAAGACCCCCTCTGCCCTCTGGACCTGTCTGACTCGTCCTGGTGCCTCACGTCTGGTTGGAGATCTCGTCACATGGATGCCCCGCGTGGTCTGTTGGGGATGCGTGTGGTGACTGGGGACGGTTCCACTTTACCATGAAGCCGGTCCTGTCCTCAACTGATGTCGACAGCTGATCTCTGAGGGCTTGTGACTGCAGTCGCTCGATAGTTCAGGACTGGAGTTTCCTACAGTCTGACTGAGCCTCCAATAACGAATTGGACTCCATACTTAAACACACCTCCTGTTATACTGAACTTCCAGCCTCCTAACACACAGTATGATTACAGATCAATCACTGCTATCCGTTTTAACCCAAATGGGGATGGGTTCCCTGTTGAGTCTGGTTCCTTTCAAGGTTCTTCTTCTTCCTATTGTCTATATATATACGTACCTATTTATCTGTCTGTCTGTCTGTTTGTGGATTGTCTGAGGCAACCTCAGTACCTAGAGGAAACAAACCAGCACAGGGGGAACATGCAAGCTCCACTCACAGAACTGGAGGAGTGATTCAAATCCCCAACCCTGGTTGTGTAATGCTGCATCTTGGACACTTTTAACTAAACATAATCTTTAAGTGTAATATCTAAAACTCCATGATAAAGGTAATCAGTCAAGAGAATTTTGTATTGATTTGTAGTAACACTTCCCGCTAAGGGGACACATGGACTTAGAAACATTTCAGTAATATACCCCTTACAGCGTACCTGAGCCATAATTTTTTCCCTTAACTTATCACCCATCTGTGATTTTTTTTTTTTTTTTTTAAAGATTATCTCTTAAAAGAATCCCACTATTTTATTTCGGCTAACCTGAAGGTTTCCATCAATTCTTATCTGGACCCTCTGGTGCCTATTGGAAGCATCTCTTGAGAAATCACCCACTGTTTCTCTCTATTACCCACTTCATACCCAATGTTTTTTCTTTGTGACATTTCATTAAATTGATCCAAGTGAATCTAATATCATATGATATTAAGTCTGGTTCAGCTTTAAACCAACAATTCCTCATTCAGTGTCCCATGAGAAATCATGAATACATGGTTCTTCTTTAATGTCCCTAAAGACATTGTATCCAGGGGTTAAAAACATCCAGCATTGTTGGAATGGTTGGCTATTTAAACACTGTCCTTACTCTGTTTTGCCATCCCCTTTAGGAACCTGCTATAGGTAGATTCAAAGCCATCACGGCATACATCGTCCACCGAGAATTTCACAGGCAATGTGAAGCAGCTTGCTGAAGTCAGTGGTTGGAGTAGTCCACTGAGAGCTTGCGACGAGTGTTTCTGTGACTGGGCGTACAATTCCACACTTACCTTTGCATTAGTAATAGCCATCTGTTATTCTTCCCCCTTTATCAAGGGAAATCTGTAATATATTCCACACCTACTCATTTCATTCAAAAGAGGAAGGCAATGGACAGGAAATGAATGAACCACCATTCAGCACATATTCATGGAAAGCAGAGATTTATTTGATGTCTAGACGTTTAACAAAAAAAAAAGCCTTAGTGCATCATATCAGCAGAATAAAAGCAGAATTCAGTCCAATGAATGGATGTTAAACCCTTGTGAAGAAACAAAACTATGTCTCTCTTATGCATTTATGTAGTGCCAGGAGGACTGAGGATATCAGGGAGGATTTTTAAACACTTTTAAGCATGTGGAAATTAGATAATACCTCTCATAATAAGTCTCAGTTCAGGTTTAAATAGGACAGCAAGAAATGTAATATTGATGAAATAGTAAGAAAGTCATGCATATAATTGCATGAGAACCATGTATAAACTGTCTGTGCAGATATCTGAATAATTCCATTTCATGAATGTGAAATTTGTTGGATATTATAGTTTTGTTGAGTTCAGAGGTCATTAAAGAAGGCTATAAAACACTGATGACCTTTTTATTTCAGTCAAAAATATGTACAATGGAATGACATATAGTATTAAAAAATAGGAAAACTAATAGATGACTAATAAATCAAATAAAACTAATGACTAATGACACTGTGTAATGTTATTAGAAAATCATCAACAACAAAGTGGTGTAATGTAGCTTGAAACAGACATTGTGATGAACAATTCCCAGCAATTGCAATTATTCATTTATTTATTAATTACATAACCATTTTGTCAGAAGAACCTTATAAACACAATTTTCAGACTTTTACTATTTTTTTCAATTATCTTTATTATTTTCTAATGCACAAGGTTGTCTATAATAAAAATTTCATTTGTATACCTCTATATTACCTTATTTTAGAAGCTCCAAATGTCCATGTTTTGAGCAATGCACGACGTGTAGCCTCCTGATTTTTGTGATGAGACATTCACATCGCTTCTTTCTGTCATGTGAGCAATGAAGTGAATATACCTTCTGTCCTACACAGCAACTGCTGTGAGTGGTTTGAATGTATTCAAAGTGTTTTGGAGGATGCTGAAACCAAGAAAAGGACTTTAACACACGGTTACTTTTATTTATTTTCTTTTGTTTTACCAGGGGAGTCACATTGAGACAGTAGTCTCTTTTGCAAGTGAGCCCTGGCCAAGAAAAGGCAACACATCATTAACAATATACACTAAAACATCATAACAACAAAACACACAACATAACCACTAACAACATATAAAATAACAAAATAACACAGACAACAAATACCACAAAAACATATCTAAATAAACACAAAACAATCACAAAAAAATTAAATAAACAACATAACATAAAAAAAAACATACAATAAATATAGAACTAAAAACAATCACAAAAATAGACAAATTAAAAAGTAAACTAAAAACACTCACATTGATAATTTAGAATATCAGCAACGCGTAGCTTGAAATCAAAAAGTGGAATGAACCTATTAGGTTTTAACTGTTTCTGAAGTTCATTCCAAGTTGAAGGAGCATTATAATGAAAAGCTATTTTACCAAATTTGGTTCTAACCATAGGCACATTAAAAAGAATGACACTATTTGACCTTAGATTATATCTATTATTTATAGACAATGAAAAAACAGATAAGTATGATGGTAACAAACCAACAACTGCTTTGTAAATGAAAATGAACCAATGAAGCTGCCTGCGTACCGTCAATGGGTGCCAACCAGATAAGCTATACAGGTTACAATGGTGTGTAGAGTATTTAGCACCAGTTATGAAACGTAGTGCAGAGTGATAAACAGAGTCCAGTGAACACAGCATAGATTTTGAAGCATGCATATAAAGAATATCACCATAGTCAAGAACAGATAAAAATTACTGTCATTGCAGTGACTCCAGAAGTAATGTCAAAAAAAAACTTACAATATGCATGAGTGATATGTGTACTAGAGACATAAGATGCACATGCTGTGTGTGGGAAACTGTTGGTTAAATGTTGCGTACTTGTACTATGCTAGGGAGCGGTTATCATGTATTGAAGTGAAACTGAAACTGGTAGAGGAGGAGGCTGATATATGGTGTAAAAAAAAGTTTTGTATTGTTTATAATGTTTCTCATGATCAACAATCTTTGTAATTAAAAAGATTTTGTGTGAAACAAAACTTGCATGGTTCAATCATCACATACACAAATGTAGCCTGATTTATCCATTATAACAAAACTGTGAGAGAGTTGAAAATGAATAAGTGAATGAAAAAATATTGAAATCTTGTTTTTTTTATGTAATTACAAATGCGAATGTTGTGAATGATCTAGCATATTTGAATTATATCTGTTTTTGTACTATGTAAAAATTCTGAGTTGTGTGCTACCCCACAGTCTATAGAGGCTAATTAATCCCTGATTGCTGTGTAAACAGTACACACTCCAGTAGAAGATTGATCACTTGTCTTTGTAGCTATACACAATTAGTGTTATATGACCTGTGTAGTTAGAGTTTGTATCTAAAGCACCAGGAAGAACACAAATCGATAATAGATATGTCAGCTTGCTATATAGCTAAATGAATCAAGCCAATAATATTGGAAAACAATATTATATGGAGATACTTTAAAAAATTAATAGGGAGTAACTGCAACGTGTTTTAGTAATTAATGCAGAGACTGTGCATGGAATAACAGATTATTATTAAAGGACATATAAAATGTAATAATTTAATCTTTGTGAATCAGCCTGCAATTTATTACCAGATCTTTTATATTAAGATCATTCTTTTTCCTTTTGCACAATAGAGTATTACACTCAATCAGGAAAATAACTCTTAAATGCTCAGAATAAATATAACAGTTTGTCTGCTAAATAAATACATGTAAATGTACTGTATATGATTTTATCTGAAAAGTAAGGTCACATTTGCTCAAACAATTATTCAACTGTACAATGATATATTTATACAATTATGTAAAGACCAACAGAAAGTCGTAGCAAAATACAGCTTCTATAATCTCCTACAAATATATATTAATGCTGGCTCCTCCATTGGTCCTACTTGGAATCCGTAAGAGCCTTTAATATTTATTTATATTGACATTGCTTCAAGGTTTTTACTGGAGCATCAGAGCCCAAACACTTCTTTTTACACATATGCTCCTTCGTAGGTCTTCTATCTACAAAGTGAAAAGAGCAAATATACAGGCACTTTGAAGGTTTCTTAGATTCAAAGCTTTTAACCAAAGATGAAGAGCTTCTTCATTTTTAGGAGGCAGCTGGAAATTCTATGGCCTCTCACATTCACATTCAGTTCTGGTGCGCAGTTTATAGTCAACTACACCTGCTCTATGAAAGCAGAAAAAGTGTCAGAGGATGGATGAATACAAGCTAACCAGCTAAAATAACTGGAAATGGCACTACAATTCTTATGCATAACCTTCAAAAAGACTGATTCTGTTTGCATGAAAAAACAAGGTGAATATAGATTTGCCTAGATTTTTTCCCTCTTTGTTTTATTTCTGTATTTGTTTTACTAAATGTTTATAGCTGGTTTAAAGTAATGTCCTGCCTTCTACTTTTGTAAGCCATGCTTCTATGGAAACTGATATCTTTCTCTTTAAGGATCTTCAGCAAACTGTTGCCTCAAAGCTGGAAAAAAACACAATTACACAGAATGTGTGGGTATTGTGTAGTATTAAGTTTTTCCTTCAGTGGCAATGTAGGTTTAGACAAAGCGATCCAACCATGTATAAAGGTTTATATATAATAATATCACAATTATGGTTTAGCTGACACCTCATTTCACATTTCTAAAGTACTATAGGACATGCCTAGTCATTAAACATTATAACAAGGACGAGCATCATCAAACTATCAGTAACCCACCTGCCAACACTACTGTATATTGAACAAGCATGTATACATATGCAGTATGTTTGGTGTGCCAGGAAGAGGACACATATGTAAAATGCTTGGGATCATCGCTTAGAAGCTCCCCTCCCACACACAAGACAGGAAATTTTCTCGACCTCTTTTTTTGCCGCCCTTGCCCAGTCACGGATATCACTACTATTCCTCTTCATAAATCTGATCATTACCTGGTATCCTTC
>JAQMYL010000012.1:21754070-21803753 GCA_030014365.1 Clarias pachynema
GTTCACCATCCACGCTACATTGGGCTAACCGCTAAAGCTACGTCTTCTGGTCACCGAGGTTAGTACAATCCTGACACAAACTGATATTTTAAAGAAAGAAAAATATTAATTTAAATAGGATAATTTAAAATCAACTTAAATAGTTTTTTTTATTGTTTCAGACAAAGGCAGTCACGACAAAGTTAAAGCAAAAACTCCAAATTGTAAATTTGAAAAATTAAAATATTGCTGAAAAATAAAGCAACCGCTGTCTGAAAATACCAGAAACGCCTCCAGAGACTGACATGTGTCTGAATCCCCATAATCAAAATTCATAATGCACTGATAAATAGTATCAGACAAAGGTAACAAGACACTAAAGAAGAGAAAGTGCTTTAGCTTATATCACAAATTGTGTCAGGAAAGATAATAAAAAATTACAAACTATAGAAACAACACATTCCTCTCTGGGTTTTTCAAGAAAGCGTAACCAAAGTGAGCTGACTTTTCAAAGTAGAAAATATCGATCAACACAAAGCAAGCTCCTTCCTTGTGCAGAAGCTTCATACACTCTAACGTCTTGGGACGACTGACTTGGAAATCATTGCAAACTCAATATGCTGTGATCCTGCAAACAAAGAATGCATGTATGGAGCATGTGCCAAATGCAGAAGCATTGTCTATCAGCTCAACTCTGTGTATGATGCTGAGTCTACAGTGAGATTCACAGAATCACAACTAGTCCAAATGACTGTCAAAAAGGAGATATGACTGATATGTTCTCAGCTGAGAGTTTTCACAAGGCATATATTCAATATTAAAACGCAATACATGCACTACCGAGAGCTCAAGAAAAGTATGAAAAAGCATGATTTTTATGAAAATTATTCAGGCAAATTACCAGCAAAAATTCAGGTAGTTCACTTTGCATCATCTCAGCAACTCTGCATATAGGAATCAGTCATATACTATTGGTGGCCAAGCGTGGCCAAACATTTGTGCTTTAATACCATCTCAGCATCAAAAGAGAAAAATCCACCCGCTACATGGACGAACCTGTCCTCTGTGCTAGATTATGTGAAAACCCACCCAAGTTTAGTTCATTTTTTTGTGATGGACCATGCACCCAACACCATTGGTTGCTCTATGTTTAGCATAGAGTTGTTCAGGAAAGGCACATGGAGCTTTTTCGAAGCAAGCCACGGAAAAGGTGCTCCCAATGCAGTGTGTGGAGTTTAAAAAAGAACAGCATATAGACTGATCAGTGAAGGAAAAGATACTCAAAATACCAAGCAACTGTATGATTGTCTACGGAATTCCCAGAGCTCTATACAGCTGTTCTAAAAAGTTGTGGGCAAAGCGGTACAGAAGATGTCAAAACGACTCCCAGTGGTTCCTTCAACAATGAGCCTCCATCAGATGATCACTCTTAGACCAGGTAAGATCATCTAGAGATGTCAGCCACCTTTGCTCTACTAAGCAGATTCTTGTCACAACACACAAAGGATTGAATTTGATGCTTAGCCCATCCTTTATGCCACCACTGAATGTATTGTTCAGCCATGCCTTTTTGACACCACTGACGAGCAACAAACACAGAAAGCAGATGAAATCACCTGGGAAAGCAAAGATATGATTGGGCAGTGGTGTATTAGCAAATATGTTTGAAATTGTATGAAAACTATCCTAGAACCATCATTGAGGATCAATGAGACACAGGCAAAAGTAACATGCATGCACAAAGTTGGGAGAAATCGCTTGTTCTGGCCAAACCATGAGGATACTTTGTGGTACCTCTTTGATGATGTCCTCAGAATCATCTCTCAACAAACCCCAGTGATGGCATGAAATAAACAAAGACATATGGACAGAAATTGCCAATAACTGATTTACATGACCAGGGTATGAAAGAGCAGCTATTGCATTTTATGCTTCCAATCAGAAATGTATAAGACACATGCAGTTAATTTTTAACTTCATGAAAGAGCTATAATTCACATGCATTGTTAAGATTAAATAGTTGTTTTACATTTAAAATTGTAAAATTCAGGCTCTGGCAAAAAATCTTTTAACTGTGGGTGGTCAACTCTGTTATTGATATCAACTCTATTACCATCAATGTCAACATTGTTTGTTTAAGGTTTTGCTTAAAAAAAAATCATTATATGTGTTTTATTGTTAGCAAATACCAGCAATTCTGGAATTAGTCACCAACACTACTGTACCACCACCACCAACAACAAGGACAACATCAAAAACACCACTTCTACCAACAACAACATTACCACCACTACCACCATCGACAACAACATTAACACCAACATCATCACTGCCACGACCATCTATCTATCTATCTATGTATATATGTATATATATATAATTTTTTTAAAGTATTACTAAAGTATGTTCAGAAGCTCCAAACATACTAACACACATTCTACAATATAAATGTATGTATAAAGAATGCAACATTAAGCATAACATTGCATAACATTAATGAGTGATACTACTGAGCATAAACATGTGTACATGCAGCATAGTCCATTTCACACTGGGACTTGAACTAAATTAATCTAAACTAACCTAAACATTAAAATCTCTGTTCTGTTCTTGTATGTCGACTGCCCTGTTCAATTCAGACCACAGGTTTGTAAAAAATAATAATAATTTTTAAAAAAATAAAGAAATCAGGGTTGAAATCTGGAGATTTAACCACCTGGCAGAGGAAACTATGTTCCTAGCTAAATAAGTAAGCAAGCAAATAAATAAATAAATAAATAAATCTATGATCAGTCTATGATCTTCTCCTGAACCACCATCTACACAACAATGCCTACACAAGCCTCAAAGCATTTTACAGGCATTTTTCTTTGTAGCCACATGATTTTGTAAATCAGATATGTCAAGCATATTCCCATCGATTTTATGTGCAGTTCTGATGATGTTTGGTGAGGTTGCCTTTTAGGAAATGCCTTTAGAAAGGGTTTTGTTCTTGTAGCTTCTCCGTATTTTGTTGATTTAAAAATAACATTTAACAGTTGATTTCACCTAAAACATCTCTCTATGGTCAGTATCCGCAGACTGGAGCTTAAGATTCTGCAGTATGGACCACTGTTTTGTATTTGATATGAAAAATGAAGATACATAAATTAATACTCATTTAGAAAGTTGTTAATTAATACTTAGTATATTAAGATCATCTTTATTATTTTCATTTAAGTGAAATCAAGAAACAAATACACAGATTTTATTAAAGCCAGACTCTTAAACTCTAGAAATAACTCATTCCCAATAAAGCTAATTATTAATTATTTGCAAGTTAAGATGAAAATTACCATTCATTTGGAAGTCTAGCTAAAATATTCAGCAATTATTTTTGTTGATTTGAAAATAGCATTTAACAGTGGATTTCACCTAAAACGTCTCTCCTTTACTATAAAAGTTGACAAGAAAAACAAAACAAAAATCACTTGCATTCATGCTTAAAATTGTAAAATTTACAGTACATACATACAATATAATGATTTGTAGTAATATAAGTGAAGACCATGGTGAGTGGCCATATTAATCCAATTTTAAGCTCAACCATCACTGAATTATGCATTGTAAGAACCGTTTAAGCACTGGCTTTCTCTATTAGATTTTCAGTATCATAATAAATCCCTGCATTAGATCATTCCTCCACTTAGCTAAATTACTTTAATCCTATTCTGGGTGTTCCTTGGGCCACACATCTTATTAAAAGAAATGACAAAGCTGCTGCCAAAGCATTACTTTTTGTCCTATTCCTTCTTCAGTGATGGAACATTTCAAAAGACTTCTTGTAACAGCTCCCCTTTTGTAGTTTCTAACTTTATCTTTAGGTGTGTGGGGAATGCAGCACGCTCACGGCATGCAAAATACTGGAGCTGCATAGTTAATTAGCTATTGTAGTGAAACCAAGTCTTTAAACCAAACGGAATCTCAGTGAATGACTGCTGGGAATATTTTCATTAATCTTTACTTTGAAACTTCGTCATTTTAATGAGTACGTTGGAGTGTGGTGTCATGATTTGCACATCACCAGGAGACTTAAAATAAAAATAATAAAAATAAAAAAAAGATACAAATCATAATATGAAATAAACACTTTACCTTTGTAAGACAGGAACAATTGAAGAGGCTCGGGTGATGGGACATGCAGTCAGACACGTGGCAGGTGTTCCTTAACATGATTTACATATGAACCTATTTATAAGAAGAGATTTCTTATAAGAGATCTGTATAAATGTCCAACATGAGCTGAAGGCCTTGAGTCTAGCCTCTGCATAAGAGAAAATCTGTTTGCAGCCACGCTTTCTTGAGTCTCCACTGAAATGACTAAGGCTGATCTGAAACATCAAGCACTATGAATATTTAGTAAGGCGAGCATGACCTTTTGATGAACAACTATCACTACAGTAAGTGACAAGGTCAGTATCAGCAGACTGGAGCTTAAGATTCTGCACAGTAGGATCACTGTTCTGTATTTGATATGAAAAATTAAGTTACATAAATGAATTCTTATTTAGGAAGTTATGTTAATTAATACTAAGTATATTAAGATCATCTTTATTATTTTCATTTAAGGAAAATCAAGAAATGAACAGATTTTATTAAAGCCAAACTTCTAAGGAGAAATGTATCATGCTAATAAGGCTAATTATTCGTTATTTGCAAGTTAAGATGAAAATGACCATTTATTTGGAGGTCTAGCTAAAATATTCGGCAATTATATTTGCTGAATTTTTTTTTCAGAAATCCATGTGACGATGCACAAGAAAGAATTTTATCATAATACTACAAGAGAAAAGAGCACAATACAGTTAACTAGCCAATTACTGCTTTCATGAATTCTATTAAATAATACATTGAAGAGACAAGTTTGCGCTCCAAATGGAGGTTTGGTGAATAATGTGTTTTAATTATCATTTTAATCATGTGCTGAAATATTCACAGATTTCTGGGGCTAATTTAAATTCTTGATGCTCTGCTTTGGTGTTATGGAAACAACAAATGACAAATAAAACACGAACGAGTCAAACTAAATGCATTTTACTTTCAGATTCCTAGTGAGACAAAGCATTTCATAAAATCTGAAATGTGTTGACTCTAGAGATTTAAAAGTGATGCCACAGCTTTATCATTCAAAGATTAGGAGTTAAAAGCATCTCACTACGAACTGTAATAAATATGAGCCTGGATAACCAGTATTTATATTCTGGATATTTCTAAAATTCTGCACTAGACCTAGCAGGAGTGCAGCAAATGGCTTTAAGTAATGTTGCGTGTTCGTTTTAAGACAGCGTCTCTTTCAGAAAATACACACTCTACCTTTCAGCCTGATAAAGACATCATCTCTGAGTGGCTGACAAAATAAAATTACCTCCATCTCAGCACACACCTACAATTTCTGCTGTAGGGAAGCCCATTAGCGTGGCCCTTCAATTACCATATCAAAGATCACAAGCGCCATAAATATACAAAAATGACAATGGCTACATTATCCCAGGCATCAATGGCTTTGTTACTCTTCCACATGTCCAGAGAAGAGCTTTCATGCTGCTGTGAAAGTGACAGCCTCTTTGTGCATTAAAGCCTCCTCTAAGCATTGCTTGAAGGTGAGCTACTGTTCTGCAGTGTAATGGGAGAGAATTTGTAGTCTGTTCTGTCCAGGGAATTCTAAAGGTTATCAACAAAGCTTCAGAAATGCGAGCAGTGGCCATGCAGGACAGCACCGTGAATGCTGGGAGTGGGGTGGGGTGGGGGGGGGGGGTGAGAGCAAGGGAGTGGGGGATTAGGTGAGTGCCGCTATCAGTTTGACATTTCTGTCAGTCCTGCTATTTGATTCGTTAGATGGCTCTGACAAATGCCAGCGCTGTCACTGGATCCGGTTTAATTATACCTGACCGAGTCTTGCAGCCATCCCTGGATGAACTTAATTAGCTGATGTACATGCTGCTACTCACAAATCTGAAGAAACCCATGTAGCACTCGTGTGCTAAGACAGCATTTTAATAGTGTCTGCTTAAATGTGAATTATGCAATGAACCACTGAGTTGCGAAAGGTGGTTTTAATTGTGACTCTGCTGAGTAAAAACCAAAGAATCACAAGCTAGGGAGGACATTTAGAGAAACAGAATGGGATTCATTAACCTCTCCATAAAGCGTAAGGAATCTCCATTCTTCTGTTATTTATGCTAAAAACATTAAGGGAGCATGGCGGAAACATAAAATATAGCCTAGCAACCAATATGGCCTGCCTTAAATTACATGCTGGAGTATTCAAAATTGAAAGTACGAAAATAAAGAGTTGCATTCTCTCCTAAGGAAGGAGCATAAATGCATATTTCATGGAGTGTAAAGTAATTGCCCAGTATTCAATTAGGGCTAATTTAACCTGCTGATGAGCGAGTATGAACATACTAATTAACCTCATTAGAATTCAACATGGAAACAACAGAGGGGAATAGATTTTTATTAGAAAAAAAACAACAATTTATTTCAAAGTATCACAATGACCACACATTCACCTGGCCAGGAAAGCCTACTACATATTACTTGAAATTGGACATTTAACATTCAGTCAATACAATTACAGAAATGTACATTTCTACATTTACATAGTTTCTTTTAAAAAAAGGCATTTTAATGATGGATTTGTAGTAAAGACACGAGTCCATAATTCTTGAATGCCTGTAGTTAAGTTTCTGAGAAACTATGCTACATTGCTGATCCTGCTTTGTGTTTCCTCACACATAAAGGCCACTGTGTTGGAAGTAACATAATCGTAGCATTTCACCGGACATTCTTATTCACTTGTACAGATGTTTTATAGCATACCAACCATTGTTTATTTTTTTTATCGCTTTTTCATATTTTCACACCTTATAAATGAGAACTGTCAATTCCTGTTATAAATAAAATCTGTGTCAATATATACCTTCATAAACTGAGTTCATCAAAATCACATTTTTTACGATAAATATCGACTTGATACTCCCTCATTTCCTGGTTCTCATTTTTAGTTCTTGGGCCTTTGCACAGTGTTCTGTTTGTAACACATGGGATTCACCTGATTAAATAATTAATAAGCCCTTGAGGAAACAGTTCAGGTCAGGGTACCAACTGGACTGGAAAGTTGATCACTGACGTTAGCATCAATAGTGTGAAATCTTTTGAGAAATAGAGTTTGTCCAGAGTAGCTACCATGTGTCTGCTGGTATTGGACTGTTGCTGGTGGCTGGTTTGGTCAGACTCTTACAGTGTAAGTAAAGTTCTTGAGAGAATTGCTGCATTTGTGTCTAGGCGTTAGATGTTACATTAAATCACCATTCCAAGTTCCAGTTGAAACAATGGAAACAGCAAGAAAACGAAAATGAAAAGCTGATACCGTAATTACATGGCGGTTTATTTTCCAATTAACACAAATCTGAATATGTGTATATAACAGAGGTAAGGATGCAGCAAAGACTAAAACAAAGAGCAGCTTTTAACACAAATTAGCACTTTGGAATTTTTGCACCAAAGAGTTTCTCACTGTAGGTGTCATGAAAACCCTCAAAATCTGTGAAAAAAAAAATCCCATTACAAATGTGATGAATCTGTCAATAGACTGTTTACAAAATGTTCATTCATAACAAAGTGAGAAAAATACTTCTTTTGTGTTCTTCTCATAAAAATCGCCACATTGAACGAGGCAAAAGTAGATCATACCACATGGGGTAGAGTTTGAGGCCGTTCGGCTCTCTATACAGTTGTAACTGAAAGGAAGGCATTGTGAACTTTGGCCCCTTCGGGTTCTTTCGCTCCATGCGTCATCAGCTCCTGAATGGTCATCCAATTGTCCAGGATCTTCTTGTTGCGCTTCTTCATCATCTTGCGTTGGCTGAGTTCGATGATGCTGAGTTCTTTGCGGCCCTCACCGCTGCTCTGTGGGCACTCTTTCAGACTCTCGAGCCGGCAGCGCTGCATGAACTCGCGTCGTCGCCTCTGTTCTTTGGCCCTCAGCAACTGCTGCTTGCGCTCTTCCTTGCTCCAGTAGCGGCCCATCTTCATCTCACTCATGGCGTCATCATCTGTGGTCATACCACCGCTACGTTCTTCTTTGATCTTCAGTGCTCGCTCACGCAGCAACCGGTCCCGCACCGGACGCTTGGTGATGTAACGTGTGCCATCACTGCGCACCTTTACCTTCCACTCGAGTTTTGGCTCAGATGGCTGTGCAGGAAGACTGAGCTGACATTGTGAGTATTCTACAGCTGAGCTCTGCTGAATCAGCTGCATATAGCTCTGGTAGTGTGTAGCATGGGCAGGAATGTCCGTTTGCTGGTGCCGGGGGGAGAGGTAGGGAATCCGAGATCTTAACGTTCTCTCTTTCCTGGGTAAGCTTTCTTCCTCTGCTGGGGGTGTCTGCTCCGATTCAGAGGGGTTGCTGTGGTCAGGGCTGCCACTTGGAGCCCTTTTTAGACGATGACAGGGAGCAGAGCCACGCCCCACAAGCATAGTGCTCCTCAGGTTTTTCTGATTGGTCAGGCTGACTAGTCTCTGCACAGAATGTTCTGGTGAACGGTCCATGAGTAGTGGCGTGCTGCGTGAACTTTCTGCTGTGTTATAAGCACTTGAGCTGTCCTTGTCTGACTTTTCTGGACGTTCACTAATGTGGGCCAGCTTGCCTCGGTGAGGACTCTGCTTTCCCTGCTCTTTGGCAGTCCCAGCCTGCTGAAGTTCCCTTTTTCGAAGCTGCTGTGCCTGCATGATGCTCTGGCACTCCAGCTCAATGTTACGCAACTCCTCATTGAGGAGACGTAGCTCACGCTCCATGCCGTTGCTCCCACCCTGTTCAGTCAGGCTGCACTCAATCGTGCTACTCCTGCTATAGAACAGGTCATACTCACCACTATTACGGATCTGGCACTTTAGCTGCAACAGCTGCTGGTAGCACTCGCCTTCAGAACGTCCTTCCTCTTCTCTTAGTGATTCTTGGCTGTCTCGACGCTGCCGCAGACACCTGGACAATCTCTTCTGGAGCTGGGCTAGAACACTCTGCTCAGAGCTATCAGCCCCATGGTGCATGGATCCCACAGCACAACTCTTCTCCTGGCTGGTGGAGCAGCAAGCACTGCTGCCCATCATATCCTCCTCCTCTCCTTTCCTGACCTGAAAAGAGAGCATGATATTTTGAATGTGAGACCCTAGCATCAAAATATATGTTTTAAAGTTTGTAGTAGTATTACTGGAAATCTGACATGCCTTCCCCAAAATTAATTGTTTATTGGTTTTAACTGGATTATTTTTGGTACTGTCAGCTGTGTTAACAGCTAATTCTTCCTAACCATCCATGCATTTTCTTCATACAGCATGTTCATATGGATGTAGGAAGTAAGATGGATGTAGGAAGCCAGTTAAGGTTGCATGCTGAGCTCTTGGCTGAGAGCCAGGATCAGCACCAATTTATTGTTCTTTTTTTTATATATATATATAATTTTCCTTTTTTCATCTGTGTGATCTTTGGTGTGTTTTGTGAACAGGTCCATTCAGCTACAGTAGCTTAAGTTGTCTTCCTGGTCTTCCAAAGCATCAAGTGGTTTCTGAAAGACCTGCCTTTGGTCATTTGCCAGAAAATGTGATTAGACCCCACTCTCAAATTTAAGAAGTACACAACAATGATTTCAGGGCTCACTGTGAGAGCTTCTAAACTTTCAAACTGAAATCCAGAGAGCTCTTTATACCCAGATCAACCTTAGTCCTTTTGCACACTCAGATGCTTCAAACTCAGGTGAGAGTGCTGATCGACAGGACAGGATTTTGTTTCAAGTGACCTCTGATCCTGTTTGCACCTTGATCTACTTCTGCGGCCAAGCAAGAAATGTTAATCTAGGCATGTTATTGCCTTTCTGTTGTAGGTTTTCAGTGGCACATAAAGTCATGCTGTGGTGTGCAGGTAAAATGAAACTCAAACTCATAAGTTCATGCTATCCTTCATTTTCCAGATTGTGCACACAGCAGACGTAAAAACTGTCCAACTAATTTTCTGCAGGAGAAGTTTGGCTCTGCATAAACAAACTTGCAATAACAAGGCCCTTGATCAAACAAGCGCAAAATTAATATTAGGGATGAACTCAAGTATTCAAGCCATGCATCCTAAAATGAAAATGCCCCAAAACTCTACTTTACTTCTCTTTCCCTTACCATCTGCAGGTTAAATTACAGATCATGCCTTGCCTTTTGACTTGGTTACAGCTTTTAGTATAATATCTGTCTTACTTCCTGTCACCCATCAGTCCCTGTCTTTGGCCTTGATCTTATGCCACTGTTTCGCACTCTGTCTTTAATCAAACTCTGCCCCAGACACTGTTTCCATCTCTTTGGCTGCTGCCATCTTAGTCTGTGTGTCTCTGTGCCAGTATCACTCCCTGTCTCATGTCACATTTCATCCCTTGACTGAGATTTAATTTCAGCCCTTGATGCAGCTCCAGTATCATATCCAGTTCTTTCCATCTGTCCCCAATTCTGTCTTTGTCTTGACCCAATTTCCACCCAGACCTCACTCATTACACCAGTTCAAAAAACTCAATCCATTCACCAAGTGATGATGGTGTTACATGATGTTTCCAAGGTCGCAGTACCATCAACTGCTTTGCTTGTGATCTACTGTACCTGTGATCTGTGTCCCCTACTGTTTCCCCTTCTGCGCCACATACTCGGCAATAAATATGTCATATACCTTATGTTCGACTTTGGTTTTCCTCTCACATGTTCTGGGATATTGGCTTTATTATTTGGCAACACCCTGTTTGTATTTATCTTCTATCTTTGTTTCGTTCCTCAGTTCCTTGATTATAGTTTTCTAGTATCTGTGTGCTGTTGTGTGGCTGTTTAATAGACGTCATATGCTTTCCTACGTTTTTAAACCAAGCCTTGAGTGCTTGCAATTCAAGTATGGATTTTTTTTTTTCCAAGTGGTGACCTTGGCTGCCTGTGTATTCAGTCAAATGCTGTATAAAAAGATGATCAATGATAAACATGTTCGACCACCACCGTCCATTAGTAAATATTTAGTGATATTCCACAACCAACCTGCTCTTCCTCTTCTCTTGCTGCTCTCTCCATCTCTTCTTCCTCTCTTCTTTGTTCTTCCAGCATTTCCATTTTAAGTTCTTCTAAAAACTCTGTGTGCTCATCATCTAACCAGGCCTCCTCCAGCTGCACAAATCAGAAAGAAAGATATACTCTATTAGATAAACTGACTATAAGTTTGTGTGCTTGTTTAAACAAAACAAGGCATCATTTGTACATTTATGAAAAATGGGAATTGCTTTCATAGTGGTCTATTAGATTGTGATGGACAGATCATGGTCTTGTACTGTAAAACAAGCCTGCACATGTTATATTATCAAATTTTGCTATGCTCATTAGATTGCTCCAGGATAATAAACTTGGCGTGTGGCATTTAATGAAGCAGGCTCTCATATCTGATGGTCAATATACAGCAGGCTGGCCTGCTGACCCTCTCCTTTAATTTCTTACATCAGCTCTCTGCCTGGTGCTCGCCCATAAAGCATGATCCATATTTATGGATTCAAATTTATTATCAGAGATGCATTTAATTACAGGGAGATAGAGAAGGGAACCCATTAAGAGCGGGATGAGCTCTGCTGCACTGGTCTGTCAGGGCCGTTCAACTTGGTCAAAGGTTTGAATTCATACAGTATTAGTACGCTATTAGTTTTTTATGGGTGACTGCTGGAAGTCAATTACACCGCCAAAGCAAGAAAATAAAACCTGACCGGGTGAATGTGTTGGTCATCGGCATAAGGAGAGGGCAGGACACATCCTCTGCTCTAGGCATGTTTACTGGCAGAAATAAAATCGAATACCAGGCTTTTTTATGCTTCAGTCGAGTGCTGAAAGGAAACACCTTTAAGAGTCTGAGGGTACATCAAATGAGGCTATTATGGTATCTAATGGTGTATAATTCTTGTGCGTGTGCGTGTGTGCGTGTATGTGCGCCCACCTGCATCTCTGGTCTAGCTACAAGCAGTACAATGTTTCTAGTGTCTTCACTAGAGAGTAAAGCCACTGCTTCCTCTCTGTTCTGCACATCCTGACCATTTATCTGTAGAGGAAACACAGTGATAGCCAAGATTAGTCTCAGTTTCACCTAAAGACACATGTACTTGCCTTGTGCATGAGGCCTTTTCCTTATATTGAAGAAAAGAAAGAATGAACAAAATAGGGACTATTATGAACAATGTCTTGTGTGTGTGGCACAAATAATCTACAAATAACCTAATAGTGAAAACTTCAAATCAGACCCTCTTAAACACAGTAATACATTTACATATCATGAATACATTGTAATAGTGTTAATATCATATGAAACCAGAACAGTTTCCCTAAACAGTTTTTTGGGCATAAAATGGTATTGTATTGTTACATATATTGTCATGAATAAAGAATACCTACATATGATATGTTGTAGAAATTGTGTACATGTGTGTAGTGACACACATGGTCTGTGAAAAAGTCTTCAGCCAGCCCTCATTTCTTCATATTAAATTACATTAAAATATGTAGATTAAATAAAATAAATAGGAACAAATGTTTTACGGTGACAGGCTGCAAAATGCCTAAAGATGCTATGTAAAAAAAATGGTTGTTTATGTAACAACTTCAGCAGCAACCTCATTTCCCCTTTCGTCTATTCCAACCAAGCACTCAGCATCAACACTATACTAATCACCGGCCTGATCACCTGTCATCATATGAATTCCTTCAGGAAGCCAAGAGAACTTTCCTTCAAGATTACATTAAAATACAAAAGTGTGGTTCTTTGGAAAGAGTTTTGCACAGTACTATAAGTCAAATCATTCACATAGAGACAAAAATATTGTTAAGGGATTGCTTGTATGGTCTGCTTTTTTACCAATATGAACAGCAAGGCAAAGGCACTCTTGCCTATTGTCATAAATTACACTTACAGAAGACAAATGCCACATGTTTCCAGTGTCTCCAATTTGGCTTTTTTCAAAAACACAGAGTGTGAAACTGATGTCATAACATTTGTGCGTAAAGCTAGCTGAGACACAGTTCTGGATGTGGAGCTTTGTGCACAGGACATTCTGTGGTCAGGAATGTAAAGTGGGATCAAAGAGTTTAAAAAGAAAAACTCTTATTCAGCCCCACTTAGTGAACCAATCTAGGACCTAATCTTAGAAATTGTAATAAATCTTGCCTAATCTTCCTTTAATGTCTTTTCAGAAACCATTGAGAATGGACTCGTCTGAAAGCGCTAATACAAAGAGTCATGTGCACTCATTCAAAAGCCTTTTTTTTACTTGGTATAAGTGCTAGCATTTACTAATATTCAGCATGTGAGGTTTCCTTATTGCATATGAAGGAAGAATCTTATGAGCCAGGGCATTTGTGTCCGTGCTTGCTTCCTGAATGCATCCACCCAGCCACACAATTAAGTGCCCTGTGACAGCCAGCGTCCATCTTTTTCCAAGATAAGTAATAGTGCAGTCATGGCTGGGATAACAGTTTCTACCCTGCAAACCTGCACCAATCACCCACCGTCTCACACACACACATACACACACACAGACACACAAACACGACCAGGTATTCATTTACAAAGAAATACACATTTGCAAGCATGTGCATCCACCCACACACACTAGCCTGACACACACTCATATGCCAGCCTCAAGGCAGTTGATGTGAATTTCTATGAACAGTCTCGGTCAGGTCAGGGCAAGCAGGACAGCATTTGCTGCTTTTTCTTTTGTGTCTCAGGTCAAGCTGTTCATATGAGAAAATTGTATGTATTTGTCCAGAAAAATGAGTTTTCTTATAATAGTACTATTCATATGTGTTATTTAAATGTTCATTTTCTACACTAAAGATATAAATACGCCAGACCAGATACTTTATAGTGTTTTTTATTTTTTTCAGTGAGCCAAAAGAAGATTAAGAGCTAAGGTCACTAGAACATCTTAAATAGCCAATAACCTCATACTTTCCTCTGGATCAGCAGAAAATGGATTAAGAATTGCTTGACTGAAACTGTGGTTATTTCCAAAAATATCTACTCATGAAGTACAAAAACCTCCAGAGAGCCTGTAATAACCCACTCGAAAATGCTCCACTGGGAGACATTAACACTTCACGTGACCAGCACAGCATCACTGCTCCTGGCTAATGATGCCAGGGAGATCCCATCCCTGCCCCGGGTGTACACACACACACACACACACACACACACACACAAAAGAAAAAAAAATCACAAATAATGATCCTGTAAAGACCATTTGTAAAACTTTAGACAGTTGGAAATTTATCAGTGGCTAATATATGTCCTCCTCTCTATCCTTTTCTTCAAGACTTCTTCTTAGCCTTGCTAAAGTAGGATTCAAAAATGTGTGCTTCCCCTGTGGGCTGTGTTTACTGACTCCTATACCAAGAGGGGTTACATGCAGACATAATGTGCAGCCATTAAAAATGAAAAAGCCCTCTAACTATGAAAAGATGAAAAAAGAAAAAGCATATGAAAAGCCCATAGAAAACTATGAAAAGATGACTGCTCTGCCAGGACAAAGAACTCTTCAAGAGTGTATAATGAGGATTGAGATGTTACAGTACGTTACCTGCAAAATACGATCCCCTTCCCGAATCCGACCATCTCGGGCTGCTATGCTATTAGGTCCGATCTAAAAAAATAAAATAAAAAAGTGAAAAAATGCATCAATGAATAAACAGGCACTGCATAAGTAAATTGACATTGGAAGGGTTTCTTTTTCCTTTCTTTCTTTCTTCCCTGTTTTTTTTTGCTCTGGCCTTCACTTGAGCACCACTTCGCTTTTTCAGGATATTATTGCTGTTTCTCAAGGTGAAGAACAAAGTGTGAGTGACAGTAATGCAGGCCATAATGTGGCTGAAAGATGACAATAAATCAATCGAATGGAAGTGTTTTGAATACAGACACAAAGCCACTAAGCTGTGCAGCAGTGAACAGTCTGAAAGACCAAAGAAGTGAAGCTTTTTTCAGTCAATCAAGAACAAATCAAAAATACTCTCTAAGACGCCGGTGTAGATGTCTCAAAGACTACTTTCAAAAACAAAAACATGCACATGACCGTTGAGAGTTTACCACAAGCTAGAAATAACAAGTAGACCTTAAAAACTTTAAAGAAGAGTACATTGTGCTAAAAAGTACCTTAAATGAAGCACATAGAGCTCTGCAGGCAATTGTACCAGTGAAGGAGAAAAACAATGTTCGGTCTTAAATACTATGTTAGGAGTAGTAAGTTGTAATGTGACCAGACATCAAAACTTTGTTATACAGAATGGGATCATTACCAGCCAAACAGAACCTCAATCTGACAATAACAGGATGAGGTGACCTTGATGATGATATTGAAGTCCATATGTCCATTTTATTATGGCACATAAGTATTCAACAACTTCATAATAGCCTGATTGTGTGATTCACTGTGTGAGTTAAGCACATATGTTTTAGACATGTTTATGCAAGATAAGTTTTTATATGTTTAAGCAAATTATCAGTTTTAACCATGTACATTTATATAAGTGACCTTACAGGAAGATAAATAAATAAATAAATAAATAAATAAAATGTTTCACTGAAATATATTTATGTTACTTCAACCTCCTGGGATGCTGTCGACTATTGTGTACATTGTGATATCTCCTTTGTCTCTGTTTGAACTTAATCAATGTCTTCAAACAAAAAGAAGTTCGCAGATAGAATAATACCCAACAGTTCTCATATGATATAGACAATGTAGTTGGGAGAAAATGTCATGTTCTCATATGAGGACATTCGACATTCAAAAGGTTCAGTTGAAGTTGTCCAAATATGCATGTCCTATGCAAAATTCCTGTTTGGCCAAACACCAATTTTTCATCTGTTTTGGCCTGAATATTGAAATGACATCCAAGGTTATTTTTACTCAGATTAACACATACTCTATGAATACTAATAAATATACAAGATGGCCCAAAATTCTGGATCCATAGACATTTCCCTTACTGGAAATTTGATCTTTTCTTTTCTTTCTAAACTAACAAAAGAAAATCAAAAAGGACCACATCTAACACGACACTGTTTTAGGGGGTGGTGTGAGAGGTAGGGGACATCTGAAGTCAGTAGTCTATCAGAATTAGCCAAGAGCAATCATTTCACAAAGGAAGGAAATCAGCTCTGCATGTACTGTAATACCAGTTCTGGTACATGAGAAAATGTTCAGCCTTTTAGTATTCAGCATATACACAAGTCCTGCTAAATCGCAGACTTCCAGCTTACTTTTAAATACATGTTTGCCTAAGGGCTCAGACTTTTTGGCCACCCTCTATTCTAATAAAACATTTTATGATGCACAAATTGCTCAACACAAGCAAGATCAGCACACATGGTTGTATTACTGGCCTGGAAGCCTGATCACTGGAGTGACTCTGTCTGCGGGGTGTAGACGCCGGGCAGTGAGGAACATTAATACTCATTTAAGTTTCACTGCCCTTAAAGGCTTGACTGGTTCTCTAGTTTAGCCATCCCATAGATCCTCTGTCACTAATGATACTAAGCAAAGGGGCAGGCCCATCTTTCAGTGGCTAATCAATTCTTGTTTTGCCTCATTTGTTTCACTCTGTCCAATCAGGGCACATCTCCAGACATGACTGACAATTGGAACATTCCATCTTTATAACACTTCAAGCCTCCTCAGAGTCGCAGTTCTTTAGAAAGATGACTTGCCACAGTGCGTGTGCTCCTACCGACACGGCAATCCTGCCGTTATGAGATACCACTGATATGCACTGCTGATCTGTTCAAGCAGCCTTTCACTTATAACATTCTGTCTTGTAGATAGTAATCTCGAAAGACTATAAATGCTATCTGATTCAATGGCTTTGGCCTGAAGATTTATCACAGTACAGAATTACAGTGACTTGTTACTGCGGTTCATCCTTATTTCTATATTATGACTTTTTTTATTTTGTTCTTTGTATTATTCTAACAAATGAATAATTTGGAAATTTGCCGCCTTCAACATGAATATCCTTTTGTCATAAAATGCATTAAAATACAGTTACTTGGATCCCGCTTTCTGGTTTTACAACCTTGTGAGCAAAGGCTGTACATCAAGACCAGCTATAATATGGCACATAGAGCAGGCCACGGATCTGCAGACTTCAATTTTATGGAGTGAAGATTTTAATAAGCCTGTAACCACTGACTGGCTCGGACATATCTATATTCAGTGCGAGTCTTTCTTTGGAGCGTGCTGAAGCTCTGATATAACTTCAAACGAATCAGGGAGTAAGTTTACCAGAAGACGGCTGAGTGGCTTTGGTGCTAACAAGTGTGAGAAAAAGCTACTTGACCAAATCTTGCATACTTCCTATGATTACCGGAGGGAAATTTCATCATGCTAGTAAAGCTCAGTAAAGATTCAAGCGATTTCTGTGGAGAAATCCTGTGGCTTATTGAGTGCCTAATATCTGCATATATAGTGTAGTAAATAAATATTCTGGAATATCTGGATATTTAAATATTGCTAAGGAATACATTCTAGCAAGCACATTCTATATTTAATATACAGGTAACCTATTTCCGTTTCAGACAGACTGATAGCACATGCATTACTATAACTGACTAAATGATATGCAGTTGGCAACATCTGGTGGGTTCTCCCGGGTAGAGGTCTGCAGAGGTAACATGTTTTCCACCCAAAATTTACCACAAGCATCAATAAACAACAGCCAGTCTTGCCTTATTATTATCGACTCCCAAAACTGATTCTCGCAAATTCAAGGGACAAAGCTAATCCAAAATTCCTCATATACAGTATAGTACAAAGAAAGCAATGTTGCTGCCAGCTCTGTTTACATCTTTAATAGGATATCTGCTTGCCCATATTTCAGGGGACAAAAATGAATTGGTTGAATTAATCATGAATAAAAAGGGGACCGCTTGCCTTTTTCTTCATTTTCTTCAGTCTGGGACAAGGTCATTTTTCTCTCATCTGTTCTTAATTAAACTTTTACAGCCATTTCTAGGTACAGTAACCTGGTCCGTAAGGTTCATCAGTGGTTTTCATCTTGGGCCGTGTTGAGAGTAATATGCATGTAATGATGAGTTAATGCAACATTCGTGCATATTGATATTTATAATAAACTATTTTACTGTAATACAGAAAATGGAGAGAAAGCAAAGCACTGAATGGCTTTGTATAAAGAGAATTTCTCATGGTATACAATGAGAACTTTGAGGATCACTTGTGGCAATATTACACTGAAATGTCTCTCACATTGAATTTAGAAAACAAACAAAATTGGCTTAGGTTGAATATTATTTGGGTTTGGTCCCGGTCCCAGCTATATTGGGTATACTTCCCTGCTTAAACAATCAGTGTTTGCTCAAAGCACAGCACCATAGATTCACACATTGTGTGGTTAAGGATTTTCCCATCAGCTCCTCTGTGAGACAGCTCACACAGTTCTGCACAAGAACAACCCGGCAAGTCATGAACTGCATGCAAGCAATTTCAATAATCTAAACAGGCTGCCCAGAAAATCATGCTTAGCATGCTTTTAGTCTGAATACAAAAAATGTCTACTGTAGATCTACTGCTATATCTTTTAAACTTTGAATATGGCTCCTCTGTGGTCACACTAGTGTGCTCCCCCCCTTCCCCCTTTTATTTTATTTACTTATTTTTACAATATTCTTTGCACTTATCTGACCACATCCTAGACTGCTTTCTTGATGGATGACTGGAAACATTTTGGAAGGATGTTATTCTGTACAACCAAATCAGACTGAATTGCTTAACACAACAAATAATACTAGTTTTATATAATCCCACTGATTTCAATTGAACCAATCACAGTAGTTTTTAAGTTCTAAGTCTCCCTGCCACAATCATGACAACAATACATGAAAAAACATAATGTAACTTTGAATACATGGACTGAAAAAAATTTGGGCTTCAGTCATTGTCCGGCAGACGGGTGCCAATAAAGTGCCATTAAAAAAAAAATCATAAACATCTGTAAAAATAGTGAGCTGACTGAGATATGACATTTGATGAAGATATATTTGCAGTGGGTGCCTTCTCTCATTTACATGCTCCCCAAATATTCTCAGAATAGGAATAATAATAATAATAATAATCAGAGGCATATTTTTCTTTGTTTTTTGATTATAGTCTGTCAGTGGTTGAAGTTTTGAGTTGCACATCAGGTGGTTCAAATTCTAGCATTGCCAAATAATTGCATTGCAAACATTTCCATGGTTGTGTTCTCAAGCAAGACCCTTTACCCTTAACTCAACTATAAGGTTTTATTTATTTATTTATTTATTTATTCATTTATTTATTTATTTAGGCATTTTCTAAATGAGTGTCTCATGTTCAACCAGAAATGTGTCTATTTCATACCACGTACAATCCTATAGTACTTTCCTCTATTTACTTTCACAGTGTATTGTTGCCTTTCCCCAATACATTACTATCAAATGTACAGTCTCTTTATCTTTCAAATTGTATAGTATGTATTCATATCATAGTATTCATCATTCTGTTACTGTGCAGTAAAAATCTTGTTCACATGTCAAATAAACAAAACACTATCCAGTCATATCTATCAGCCCAAACAGACTCAGAAGCAGTATGACATTTGATAAAGATATATTTGCAGTGGTTGCCTTCTCTCATTTACATGCTACCCAAATATTCTCGGAATAGGAATAATAATCAGAGGCATATTTTTCTTTGTCAACATCACAGAAATCCTCAAAGAGTGAAGAACAACATACTCCCTTGCTGTGATATGCATCAGATTTCATTAATATTTAATGAACTGCATTATTATGAGGAGTTTAAAAAAAGAAGAAGCAAAACTGTGTTTGGGCATTTGTTTTATTTTCTGTAAAGATATGCAATCCGTCATAGTTGAAAGCTGCAGGGAAAAACACTGCAATACTAACTCACACCCATATATAACATATACAGTAATATGTCAATGTTTAAGGCCCATAACTACCACCATGAAGCCCTTAAACTCTGACAGGAGCTGGCAGAAATACACACCTCTATACATAAATTTTATATTACTTTCACTGCAGTTACTGAGGAATATGCTTTAAGATAATAACAAGGCGATGTCTTTATGGGTTAATTCTAAATCACATAATCTGCTTCTAGCAAAGAGAGGTAAACCTTGTTCAGTTACTGTTATATCTATTGTTTATGCCAGTTGTTAGAGTTGCATTGTGTTTTATGGCTTGAGAAGAATGTTAATGCAAATTTGGTCCAATGATATTTGCTGAAAAAAGAGGAAGCTCACCTCTGACACATAGATGGCAACATCATCCTCATCGTCTGTCCTGTAGCAGAGCGTGAGGCCGAGTTTCTCCTGACTGTTCAGGCGGCAAAGCTCCACCTCCTATACGGTGAAAACAACCAAGAGTGTCATAATATTGTATACAATTTACAAAATGAAATATTTTAAACACTAATGTAATGCAACCATCTAAAATTACATATTCATGTGTAAATCATTTACAAGTGATCCTTTCCCCCCTTCAGTAACAGTGCATAAGAGTGTTTCCTGGACTTCTAAGCACATTGGAACATTTAGTATTCAGTTTAGCTTCGGGTGTTAATGATTACTTTGTAAATAAACTGTAGTTATGCTATTAAGCATTTATTTATTCAGTCGATGATTGCTGTGCAGATGAAAAATTCATCGGCTGCTTCACGGTGCAGATAGTAAGAGTGAGCTCAGTTACAAATCTGAGCATCACTAACAATAACAGGCATCGTCACCTGGGAACATTTCAAATTTGAGTGACAGGCATGCAAAACTGTAATCAATTCTCCAATATTTACAGGTTGACCTCGTAATGTTTAATTATGCATTGCAGTGAGTGTTCTTTGCAAAATTCAGTGCATCTTAAGAGAAGAAATTATAGCAGTGTCAGAAAGCATTTGTTTCAATAGCTATGAAACTATAATACACAGAACATGGAACAGGTTCAAGGATCTGTGTGCTGGAGTTTTACTGGGCAAAATCAAAACACACAATCCAGAAGTCAAGGTTGTAAGGAGTGCAATGGTAAAAGCACAGTCTATATATCTTAAGTGCTTAAGTGAATAATTTCACTGTGCAGTAACTGCATTTGGTACAGTTGGTACAGTATACTCCAAGCAAACCAAAGAGCCAAGTAAAGCTAGCAGAGTGGGCCCTCTGGTGCATGTACTGCCAGAGATCACTTACAATTCCTTCTCCTTCTCTCCCTGTATTCATCAAACAGTGGCAGTCCATCACAAACCCATCAGTCCAGGGGCCTGCACAGCTAATTACCCCCCAGAGCTGTAGACCTCAAAGGAAGGCAACTATATTGTCAGCCTTTGTGTCTCATTTAGATGCATTCCAGCAGACATGCTCTCAGATCTTTAATTGAACACTTCTCAAAGTGCCAGGCTACTGGGCCAGCAAATAATTCGATCAAACCCAATGAGACACTCTATGCAGTGATAAAGAATGATTTTTCTAGTTTGTTTGAGGAGTTTTAATATATCACCTAAAGCAGTTAGTCATAATACTTTTGTTGTTCAATAATAATAAAAAAAATAAATAATAAATAATAATAATAAAAAAATACATAATAGATGCCATGACACTATTTAGTATAATTAGTTCAACAACACTGGCATGAGATAAATAAAAAAAAACAATAATTATGCACAAAACTCATTAGTGTTGTTTTTGAAGAGGACAATGAATCTCTATTAATTTGGATCATGGATAAGTCACAAATCTTTCCATTCAAAAGAAAGGCAGAAAGTATTTCAGGTACTGGGCATAAACACAACAACATTGGCAGCCACGATATCAGCTGCAAACACCTGCAGTTCAGCTCTTAAGAGGAAATTCCTCATACAATATGTTTCTTTCTCCAGGGGGCCACGGTGTAATACATGTATTGTATTAGTCCCTCAGTGGCTCAAATCCGAAAGCATCATTTGATCTCTTTTACAAAAAAAAATTATAATCTTTACAAAAAATAAATAAATAAATAAAATAAAATAACATTCTTACTCCTGCAGCGTCCTGCTCGCTATGATTTCATTTTCTAGGTGATTCCAAGGCTCAGGAATGCAAAGAGACAGAGAAGATGAGAAATTTGATGAATGATGGTAAACGAATGCGTGTGTTGGAGAGATTGGATGAGGTGACTGCCCACCGTCAAATTGCGCTGTCTGCTGTCAGAACAAGTGTGTATTCGCAGGGTGGCAATGAAAAGAAAAGGTTAGGGATGAGGGAACGGAAGAGAAAGAGAGGGATATTTCATCTTTCTTATCAGGACACTGAAGGGCCTGAAAATGGAAATTTCCACACTTTATTTCACAACACTATGTCACATTTTTTTTAAATGTCGGAAATAAAAAATAATAATAATGACCTGTCCCTTAACCAGCTTAAACCTTTAAAAAAAAAAAGTACTTTTTGATGATCGCATAGACTGTCACAGCTAAAACCTAAGTTGTGAAACTCAAAATGCTCCCACAATAAACTTTTTCCCCTCTGAATTTGTTACGTAAAATGGACTGGTCTCTCTCTCTCTCTCTCTCGTTCCCTCTTTCTCTCACCACAAATATTCTTATTGTCATGGTAAATGGAGATACGTTTGTAAAGCATGAAATACAGTAAAAGGAGAATGCACAGTGTAATAGGATCAGTTAATAGAAATAAGCTGTGTGGATTAGCACATAATTTATTTACCCAGCCTTAATGAAAGCAGCGGGAGACATGAGCGGATGCATTAATCTTTGAGGAAAAGCAGGAGCTCACGCTTGGAGGGGAAAAGCATTCAAACAAATTTAAATGAAATAACAACATCAAGCTTCTGATCATATATCACTCAAAGCTCGGAAACAGACCGTCTCCTCTCAAACAGGCTGTGAGAGATGAAGAAATCTCGACGCTAGTTCCTTTTTTTGGCAGCCCATGTTTGTCGAAAGATAGATCGCAGATATCATCTGTCAAACCTCAATATAATCAGAGATATAATGGATTCTACAGTGTTTCGCAAAACGAGGAACGTAATGATTCTGGATGACATGAGGCTTCGCTGCATAAAGTGATATCTTAGTAAGTGAGAATATCTTAAATCTAGTGAATTTTATTATTTTTTAAATTAAGATTAAAATAAAACCAATATACGATTATTCAATCTATTGTTAGATTCATTTTACATTTAGACACATTTTACATCTTTAAGCATTTCTTACAGAAAAAAAAATGTCTTAAACTTCCAAATTATTTTACAATAGAACACAAAACATACAATAAAAAATGATAACTATTTATTGTCTAATTATTGTCTTGAAATAGGCTTAATGATCTTAGAGCAATTTTTTTTGTAACCTCATATTAAGAAACTGTCAATTATTTGATGGTGGTACTGGTGTAGGGGTTAGTACTGTGGCCGTGCACCTCCTGAGTTTTGGGTTCGAGTCCCACCTTCAGGTGTCTGTGTGTGGAGTTTGCATGTTCACCCTGTGCTTGGTGGGTTTTCTCCCACAATCCAAAGACATGCAAATTAAGCTAATTAGCATTTGCAAGTTGCTTACAGTATAGTGTGTGACTGGCACTCCCAGGCCTCCTGAAAGGTACAGGATACAGTAAGTGTACAGAATAAGTGGTATGAAGGAGTAAGTGTGATTATTTGACTAGATTCAAGTTATTTTCACTTGCTAAGATATAAAAACACTACAAAAAGTGACATTTGTTTTGAGCAGTGAATCTAAAAGGTCACACCTACAGTACATGGAACCTTAAAGAAGATTTGCTTATCCAGTTCAAAGTAAAAACTCCAGGACTAAATAAACATGTACAGGGTCAAATGTTCATTTGTATCCAGCTGGACTTATATAAACACAACAGGGTCTTAATCAACACCTGAGCATTGTAGCCTGCAGCCATCCTGTAGAGCCACAGACTCCTTTTCATGTGCATTCAGTCTGGTTGCAGCCATTTGATCATATCATATCATTAATGTAGGAGCACTTCAATAAACTGCAATAAACTCATTGCAAAAAAGGAAAAGAAAAAAAAATCTCACATCATTTGTCATTATACCCGAGATGGGCCTAAATATGGAAGTAAATGTGATTATTTTATACATCTGGTTGGTACAGGAAGACCATAACTGCCAAAAAGTCAGATTAAACAAATGCAACAATGTTGTCAGCGTCCAAGGGCAACAGCATGCTTTAACCCCCACCGTTTATACACCATGCTGCGATCATAGGTCATAGGTCATGGCTGTGACCCGTCATCTGTCAGGAGAGACCCATGGGGACAACCATGGGGAGTCTATTACCAGCAGGTCTGCTCTTATGCCTAGGAAAGGTCTATTATAGGCAGTCACACTGGGTGGATATCAAGTGTGAATAATAAAAGTGACAGGAGGAAACAGGATGATGTCCTACCTCATACTCTAACTCATCAGTCCTCTCAGCCTCAGCTGGCATGTTGGAGAGATACTCACTCCCCTCGTAATACTCCTGGCCCATGGTGTGGAGGGAGTGACAGCTGTGGGAAAAATAGATGTAAGTGTGTAAGGCAGTGAGAAAAAGGTATCAGTGTGAATAGGCAATAAATGAGTGCGGAAGAACAGCAGGTGTTGAAAAAAAATTACATTGCAGAGTAGACAAAGTGAGCGGAGTCATAAAGCTCTCAAAGCAACAGTAGGGTAGAAAGACTGTAATAGCGAGAAATGGGGAGGAAATGTGCTGAGGGTCAGCATGTAAGATGGAGAGAGTTGTAGGTAATTGAACTGTATGTTGTAAGTACATTGAGACTGAGTCATTTGCTGATTCGCTCACTTTCTGACTCACTCATTGATTCATTGATGCTCACCGATTTGCCTGCAGTATCACTCACTTCTTCACTTACTTACATCCTCAGTAATTAACTCCCTGACTCGGTAATGCACCGATCACTTATTTATTCACTGATTCACTTAATAACTAAATATTTCATACACTTCCTCACTTTCTTTTTGACACACTGATTCAATCACCCTTACTCACTGACTCTTTGACTTACTGACTCCCTCACACACTCGCTCACTGATTCACTTACTGACTAATTCTTTTTCATACTCAGTGACTAAATAACTCACTAATTCACTCACTGATTCATTTACTACCTTAATTACAGACCATCTCATTCACTCTGTCATGTGCCGTCCTTGTCCTTTCCTACAAGTGAATAAAATGCTGTCATATATTATCAGTGATGATGTCATGAGTGGGGGTTGAGGAGATGTGAGATATTCTCTCTAATTAATCATTATAGACCCTTCAGTTCATAATGATACTGTCACTTTCTTTGCCTCTATGTCCTTGAGAAGACCATGCCAATCACCCCCCCCCCTCTCTCTCTCATAAGATATATTTAAGTCATTTAGGGGGAAATGTAGCTTTCCTTAATATTCTCTTGTATATAGGACAATATG
The DNA here is from genome assembly GCA_030014365.1 of Clarias pachynema. Classification (NCBI taxonomy): domain Eukaryota; kingdom Metazoa; phylum Chordata; class Actinopteri; order Siluriformes; family Clariidae; genus Clarias; species Clarias pachynema. The sequence continues at coordinate 21,779,623 of JAQMYL010000012.1, forward strand.
AACCCTAATATACAAAACTCTTTTTTTCTGTGGCTCAGAATTTTTTATGCTATAAAAATAGAGCAAGTATGTAGTATATGAGCTGTATACTGCCCTATATTTTTAGATTGTATGCTGTACAGTCACAATGGTTTATTTTGTTCTGTATCTGCCAAGTGTCAGGCTGCACTATGTGCTTACTGCACAATTACACCTTTTTATGATCAATTGTGTGATACAGTGGAGAGAAATTGCAGTTGGATGTATAAAATCACTACCCTGTCTGAGGCACTTGATGGCAGATGAGGAGCCAACAGGCACCTTATTTTTATGGGACAGCTTGATTACATTGGGACTCTGCTGCAGGCTATAGGAATAGATTTGGACTTAATTTTGGCAACTACATTTTCCAATTTTATAGACCCATTTGCTTTTCATTACTGTGTACACGTTTTGCTACTCAGTAGAAATATATTAATAGTTGGTGGTTTTCTAAGAAAATAGCTATTTATATATAAAAATATATATAAAAATATTTAAGACTTTGTCATCATTAGAAAATAGTTTAAAAAGCCATTGTCTAAGTAGATAATTAGAAAATAATAATTAGAGAGGTCCGAATCAAAGTAGTCCACACAAATGGGATTTCAAAATAAAACATGACGCTTATGTGAGTGACAAATTTTTAGACAATCAATTATTCCATAATTATGGTCGTTACACATTGACTTTGTGTGTGTACTGTATGTGTGTGTGTGTGTGTGAGCTGGTCTCCGATATCTACACAGCATTGTGAAAACAAACACCTCCACGTACTGTACACTGCTCACCATGGCTGTGTCTCAGGGGAAGAAACCCAGATATTCTCCATGCTGAACTACATCTTGTTCACATTTCATAATTCCTCAGAGAGGAACTTGAGAACAAGCCAAAGTAAATTAAGAAAAAAAAAAGAAACAAGTGATCTATCATTCTTTGCCATTTTCTAGAAAACCCCATGATGCTTTTAAAGTTCATTAGGATTTCAGGGTCTTTAATTTAGGAGTATGCATACCGAAGAGACTTTCTAACAAACTTTCAGGGTATAGAAATGAAAAGCTTGTCTATGTTTGATGAACGGCTTGTAAATCCATGGTAGTTTCGGGGGTTGTTTTAGAAATGAATACTCCATCTTAGCCAGTGTTCAGTTCTTACCTGTCTGAGAGCAGAAAAGGGCAAATGTCTGGCACAGGTGGGCTGCTAGGCCGGAGTTTGGCAAGAGCCATGATGTGCTCGAAGGTGATGTCTGTCTGTGTGCATACATCCACAAGCTGGACATCCTGAGATGACCCTTGACCCAGAGGCAGCGGTTGCCGCCGGAGCACCTGAACCACAATGGGGTCTTTGGCGGTGCGGAAAGCCTCCACTGCCTCCTCATGGCTGGCTCTTGATAAGTCCTTCCCATTCACCTGGAGGAGAAAAGGCATCCCATTATACATCATACGTTACAATCAAACAATCTTACATTCAGACATGTCTGTAAAAAGTTCTTTATTTTGTGATCTAGATCCTGTACTAAATAAGTATAATACACACTCTAGAAGTTTCTGTGCAAACTTTGACTGTCACCTACTTTGGAATGTCAGATTCTTGAAATCTTAAATGGCACTGAAGATACGCATGTTCATACTCTTACCAGTGTTTTTAACTATGCAATCAGTCAGAAGGGATTATATGCAAAAATCTTCCTGGCCGAAAAAAACATCCTTTTCTTTACAGGGAAAATCCACAAAATGGTAATCAAGATTACAAGATTACAAGATTATTGCACATTTCACCAAGGACTTTGAAGACCACATACAATAGAAGCTATTTTTACAACCCTATCAAACAGTGTTCTGTGCAAATGGGAGACACTCATGATCTACTTCAAACATACTACACCAACCATTACACAACATATTGATTTGTAGCCAAATTCAGCCTTTAATCTCTAACCAACTTAATAAATACACCTATCACAAGGCATTATTTACAGCCTCTCAGTTTTTGCTGATATAGTTCCTAAATAGAGGTGAAAAAGAGAGGTGGCTATTCATGCCTGAAGTGAATGAGGTATGATGGTTGCTGAAGGCTAGTGGTTGTGTATTCGAATTGTAGGCTGCTTTATGTTCTGTCCCCTGAGGGTCAGTCGGGCTTTGTTTAAAATGAGGGGGTTTAGTGAACTGTGCTTTCACTACAGAATATTATTATAAGTAATGAAAAACATCAATCTTTCTCTGATTCACGCACAGTTACAAAACAGGTGTGGTCTAATGAAAAAAAAGACGACTTCATCATTTCTATTAAAGCTCTGCTAGATTTGAACATTTAGTGATGCAATTAAATGGATCTGATAACATAAAAAAAAAATGCACAAAATATATAATAAAAACCGTGGAAGAACAACTTAAACCAATTAATAAGGCTTTATGTATGAAGCATCAAAAGAACAAAGGGTTTCAGAATTTAGTAGAAGGGATAACTTATCGCCAGCGGTCTCAACACTTTTTTTTTCTCAAAGTATTTTTTTTTTTTTTTTTAAATGTTGTGCATAATTCAGGTTTGATTCTGATTAGCTATTGAAACATCCATCCCTGCAGCTAAATGAATAATAAAGTAATTACATCCTTCCCGGGATGCTATAAATGACAATTAAAAAAAAAAATCTAAACATCAGTTTACGTTTTTCAGAAGGAAAGGGAGCACAAACAGGATTTCTACATCACTGAAGAAAAAAAAAAAAAAAAAACACAGCATGATCTCCTTCAGTGGTCAGTCTCAGTGAGAAGCTGTGAGGTTGGTGCCTCTATTTACTCACTTAGTTGAATATCTTTGCTCTGCACATGGCATATATTTGGAGAGAAGCTGTGGTTCATTTAGTTCAGTAATTGGGAGCCGGAGAGAGAACAATACGGATGAAATACTCCCTTGAATAGGCTTTGAAACACAAGATAAGGATCTGCACCTCGAATATGGTCAACCCAGCATAATTTTCCTTCTCTTTACTTTACACTGCATTTCCCTCAGCATTTTTCCCTTTAGGGTTTTCACAAAGAAAAGACTGGTGGAGAGAGGCATAAAAACAGAGCACAGATAAGAGAGAGAGAGAGAGAGAGAGAGAGAGAGAGAGAGACTAATGGATATTCGTAAAACCAGTGTAAATATCTGTGCATTTTTCATATTCATATTATTATACATACTTTTTTTTGTGGAGATTATATTTCCATATTTAAATAATGACTATATTATACAATTTTATGCATAATGAGAGACACTTCATAATCCCCTTGGTTCTCTGTTATAGACGTTCTCGCCGGGCTCAACAGCTGACTCTGTGTGATGACTGACATGCCCTGAGACCCCACAAGAATCATTTCTCACATCTCTGCCAGAGAGAAAACATTCCCAATAACGCTCTCTCTAAAGATGCTTCTCCTCTCAGTCGAGTGACCTTTGTGTAAAGCAACGTTGCATTAATCAGCTAGGCGATAAAGTAGGTCAAAGCTCCAGAGGGACATTCATGACAAACACGACAAGAAGTGGAAGAGAAAAAAAAACTGGAATCAACACAATCAGAGACACAAAGGCTCACTGCTTTCCTCTTCTACTTCCACACTGTTTTCTTCTTTGAACCTGCTTCTACGTTGCTATTTATTTATTTATTTATTTATTGCTAGTCAGCACTCGAAGGCTATTGTTGTGGTTCTGTTTAGTGAAGTGCCTCTGTTATGGCCCGGCACACGATTCCTGAAGCAGCGAGATTCCAGACAAAGAAGCCGCACTAGATAAATGAGCATGCCTATAGCTTATGGCAGGCTGGGAGGAAAATGAACAAATTGTATGTGCTAGCAGTGCCTTTCCCAGCTCCAGCTCCTAGCCTTATAGCAGATGTGGTCCTGCTAAAGGAAAAGAAAGCATTTTAAAAAGGAAAACAAAACAAGTTTCTTGCTTTTTGTTTATATCTGCTCCAGATGGACTGATTAATCCCCAATCGAAGGATTGAATACGAATAATTCTAGGCATTATGGGAATTGCGTACCCTGCCATGCTGTTAGCATTCTGCTACCTTTCAGTGAATTAGCACTAACAACGTCGTTCTAATGCTACACAGGTGTTCGGGGTAGCTCACAAGGACAATGCATGCAGAGAGTGTAACGCTAATATGGGCAGCATGTACTGTCTCAAAAGAGGTCTCACTTTAATATAAAGTATTTTTAATACTGTATCTGTTTCATTGCACATGAACTATGTATAGCTGCAATGTAAATATAAATATGCATTCACTCTTTCAGACTGAATGTGGAATATACACATTTCAACTTCAGTGCAAAACAGACAGTGACAACTTGACAGCTGTGACATGTCAGTGGCAGAACCACTGAACTCTAATTGCCTCGCAAATCATTGAACTCTAGTTGCCACACGATGCCTCACAGCATACAGGCACGGCCACTCGAATCTACAGACTACGTCTTCACCTGATTATTGACACTTTGCACCTGGACTCAGTCACACACAATATAATTCCCAGTCCCAAGCTGACCCACTCTATGTTTCATTGCTGACATACCAAGCCTTTTGGTTTCCATACACAACATTCTGTTTTTAATCTTGTTTGTGCCCTTTGCCTGTTTTCTGACTTAGTTCTTGTGCGTCATTTTGGATCTGTTTGCCCGCAATGGTGTGCATTTTTAATAAAGCACACATTTACCACAAATACCAGCCATTTCTGCTGCTTGAAACAGCAAAGAATGGCAAGGATAGTTGACAGCAAAGCTACAGTAACTCTAATAGTCCCACGTTACACATGTGGATTAGAAAAGCATCTCAGGACGAACACCAGGTTATCCCTTGAGGCAGATGGGCTACAACAGCAGAATCCCAGACTGTATTCTTCTCCTGTTAGCCAAGACCAGGAGTGTGAGGCTGAAACTGGACAGGTGAATGGAAAGTTATACATAATATACTTTTGGATACAATTGGAGCTTTTGAACCTGTGGCTCACTTTTTGCTGATATGGATGCTGTTACAGTATGTGCACTTGCCAAAGATTCTGTCAATGGTAATCTCACAATGATTCGGAACTACCCCTGTAAATCCTATAAAACCTGGTGCTCGTACTGAAAATCCTTTCACCACACTTACATATAGTATACAGGTCTAGAAGAGTAACGATTTATAAATCCTCTATCAGGTGTCCCCCAAAATAGACAATGGATTCTCTTTTAGGGCTGGTTCCTCAGGTTCCTGATGTTATTTCAGGAATTTTTACTTGAAACAATCACCTCTAGCTGCCTCATTAGGTAATTAAATCCACATTGGCTCGCTGTAATGCTGCTTTATGACAGTGTCTATTGTTAAACGTGCTATAGAAATAAAAATGAAGTGAATCAAACTGGATTAGAGACCTTTAGCAGCTTAACGAGATGAGACATGCGCTTAGAAGAAAACAATCAGCTCAAGAGTATGTACTATAGTTGGACATGAAAGCATGAAAGGCAGCCTGGTTGTTCAGTAGATCAATTTGTGGAGCTCAAATTATAGGTTTCATATTTTGGTCCCATTTTAATGCCGAAATTCCAAAGACATTCCTCACTCTTGTAAGTACATACCTTTGGTATGGGTTTCAGTGATGTTAAAGTCTAAATAATATGTTTTAGGGGGTTTAGAGGACTGATGGCATGGTGGCTCAGCCCTGCTAGCCCCGTCACCTCACACCTCCAGGGCAAAGAGTGTTGAATTTTCCCTCTGAGCTAAAAGTTTGCATGTACTTCCCATGTTTGGTAGGGGTACTCCGTTTCCCACCCACAGTCCAAAGATACACTTTGTAAGCGAGCTGGTGTTACCCAATTGCCTATATCATTTTGTCTGTACGTGTCTGATTTATGTGGCCTTAGTTTAATAGGCTCCAGGCCTTCCTATATCAGATGGGTGATATAGTTATGTTAATGGATGCATGGACGGACGGACGGACATGACTTAAGCAGTTAATTTGATTCCAAATTATTGCTTATTGTGGATAATATTTCTAAACATTTACAGTACTTTTATTTTCACTTTCAAATGTATTTTAACATTTACAGTATATTCATTTACATATATTCCCTTTTACTTTAAATTTTGTAAGCCATGTCCCTGTAAAGATCAAAATACACCATCTGACCAGTTCTTCCGGGAATAATTTTGATCAACTTCACCCACATTTTCCTCTTCCAGCAACAATGTCTTTTCATCAGTGTTTCCAGCAGGAGGCTGATTATATGGCTCTTCCACAGATGCTTATGGCTTCTCAATGCTGCCCTTGAGAAACTTCTTAGCATAATCCCTAAACTTGATATAATTAGCATCATACACATGTTTGAATAATTTCATCTCTAAAGTTAAATGAAACTGACATTAGATATGTTGCACGGCACTGGGGCGTTTGTGCAAAACAGAGAACAATGTAATGGAAAAGCCTTGGGCTGAATTCTGTTGCATGTGGTAATGTTTGCACAGAATAAAAGCAGCTGTGGTTGGCAGAGAACTGTTTTCATGCGTAATCGAACAGCACCTCCTCTTCACATTCAGAAAGTCACTCAAAACAAGCTAGTGTCAATACAGGAGTAAGCACAGGTCTCTTGACACGGATACACAATCAAAAATATCTCAAAATCTCTTTTCTCTTTCAAAGGCATCACTGTTCCTTTCCTGACTCACCCCACTTTTTCACTACAAAACACATTGTGAATAGAAAATATTTTACAATGGCTTTCTGTCGTGCTTTGTAGCGAACCATTCGTGTCCTGTGGATGTGCAATGCAGACTAAAGGGATTTTTTCAATACTATCCTACCAGTAAAATATTTTAGACCTCGAGTTCTAGGTGAGTACGTTTGATGCCATTTGTCAGGCTAAGCGGCACATAATGTAGAAAAATGGTCCCAAATTTCCATTGTGAACAAATCCAATAACACAGATATGAGTTCTTATGAAGATAATGTGCTTATGACTGACAGTCTATTTATTTTCATTGCAGTTTTTACTTTCTGCCAATGCCCATTCACTGTATGATTGTTTTTTGTAATTAACAAACCCATTATCCAGCATTTATCCAGTTATTGTGATTTCTCCCTAATATCAATTCACTTTCATTTCTTAATTATAGGTCCAAATCTGAATCATAATTTCTATAATCTAGATTAAATCAATAATTTCTATGAATCTAGATTAAAACATTGTCAACGAAATTTGATAATACATTCTTAAAACGAAACATTATTCAATGTATGAAGTAAAAGTACCAGCAACAGTGTATAGCGTGTAGATCAGGAGCATTTTAGATAATTTATACTTCTTTACTAGACTTGTCTGAATCCGACACCTCAACCAAAGCCACAGGGGAGAGAGGCTGCGTAATACAACCACACCGTGTCCTCAGACCAACGTGAACTCACTCTGCTTCAGTCGTCTTACAGCATCACAAAAACACACTCATACACCCAGGGGCTGAAGCACACGAATCCTCAGAGGCACCTGTTCTGAGATGTAGAAGTCTGCGAATTGAAACATAGTGCAATAGTTCAATATGGCATGTCATCCTCTTCAATAGATTTCCGATGAATCACCAATTATCTTTGTTTTCTCTATGAACAAAGGAACAATGGATGTTGGATATGAGGGGGCGGGGGCGGGGCGGGACCGGGAGCCCACTCTGGGCACTACTCTCCAGCACTCATTTCACAGACAGTCCCATTTGCGTCTCACTGACTGAATGCCTCTCAAGTGACCAACAATGCTCCACTGACTCACCCTTTTGTGTCCCAGAATCAATTTACATTTTCATAAATAAAAATCCAGTGTTGATGTGAGAGGCACAAAGCAGCATAAACCTAGGACATGTAAGAAAAACGAAGGTAATTCCCCGGTGCTGAGGAGAGCCATAGTTCCAACTAGCCACTACTGGGCCTCCTTTCAAGCTGGCTAAATGTCTCATTTCAATAATAAGTGTCAGACTAAAATATGATGAGCGGTGTGGTACAGTAAAGATGTTATGAGTACATAAATCATGTGGGGGGGGGGGGGGAGACAGAGCGGCCGTTTTAGCGAGTCCCAGCACACGCCTTGCTGCTCCAGTGACACGGAACTGCGAAATAAAAACTGCGGGAAGACCGCAAGGGAAATCTGAGTGGCCCACTGCATCACAACATCAAGCAGCTGAACATCTCGCCTTTCACCCCACAGCAGCATAAAACACAAGCACAGCACAGCCAATAACTATTTTATACATTAATAAAGCCTGTTTCATTTATGTATTTCATTTATGTTCTGTTAGAGCAGAGTATTTGAGTTTGGTTAGCTATGGATTCATATATACACCAGTGAATCAGTGGGAAATGTTTCTGTCTTCACCGGCTGATCAGGGTAAAGGAAACAGGCTTTGCAATATTAGGTGAAGTTCACAATTTCTAGCAGCTTTCTCTTGGCTTAATCTTCAGGACTTCTACATCATGCACCCAGTAAACATTTATTTCTTATTGAAACAATGTGTTTAATGACATGTTAGATCGAAAGACATACATTTTTTTTTTTCACAAATGGGTCAGGACCTCCCAAAAATGTCAAGACTACATTCAGAATGAGTATGTACTGTATAATGAGATAAGTGTACGTCTCTATGGGTAAGAGTGCCTGGCAATTGCCATAAATGTAAATATGAATGTGGACCAACCCAATCTGGTCATCCTACTGCTGTATAATGCTACCTGTATGATGTACCAATTAGCAAAATGTGCCTTGCAATTTATTAATAATAATAATAATAATAATAAAGATTTAAGTAAAGAAGGAAAAGAAGCTTTTTAGGACCTTTTAGAAACTGTTGTACAGCTCTTCTCCAATAGGTTATGAACATATCATGAGAAAAGGAAGAACCTAACCAGACCTTAATATTTTTGTTATACTTTTGATTTGAGGACAGAGCACATCAGCTTGTACTGTAGCTGAAACATTCGCCTAAGGCTTGGTGACATAATTAAAAACAACGTATCTTATTAGAAACGTAGAAAATGATGATAACAAATGGCAAAGAGTCTTTTAAACAATGATGAACGAATGGAGAGAATAATGTTAAGCAATTTGAGCAAAGTTAAACGTAATGCAAAGTGGCAGTAAAACAGTGTGAATGTGTTTGGCATACAGTGGTACAGTTCTTTTTTTCTTCAACTGTGAAACATTATCCTGCCTTTTCCTCCCACATTCTCGTTGTTCCTGTGCCAGTTGATGAGACTTGTGCTGCTGCAACAGACTTGATGTGATCGAATAGTAATAATATACTGTTTAGGTAAAAACATAATACTTAAGCCCATCATGTAGGTGGCAGAAACCGTGAAAAGCGGAACAATGTTCTCGACTCATTCTGACACTGGTAGTCACGCTGCATGGATGCGTTTTATACATTTGTGTCTCACCATCTGGCTCAGGAGCTGTGAGTAGAAACGCATACAGAGAAATACACTATGCTGTTCTTCACAGTGGGAGGAAAATATTTTATTATTGTAACGCCTGCACCCAATTTGCATAAAGTTAAACTTCAAGAGTCACTAAAATTGTTGTATTTTGAGAGTTTCTGCAGTTGAATGACTTGAATTGTGAGTGGTTTTGTTATCTATATCTATCTTGTGTGGCAAATGCCATTTGTGTGCTTATTGCAGTTGTCTGTTGTTACCAGTAGGACCATAGCAATGTGAAAAATTCTAGTGCAGCTTTAGACTCCAAGTCCAAAATATGCTTCCTATAAGCTTCATTGCAAATACTAAACAATTTAAAGTACTCTTTATATTCATCTTTAGTTCAACTGCTTTATGGTCAGGTTATTAGTTCTACAGACGATCCTGAGAACACTGTGTGGGAGGTGGGACTACACCCTCTATGAGATACCAGTCCATCCCAGAGCACCATGCTCACACACATTCACACCTACAGTAGTTGCAAATCCACCTACTTGCATATTTTTGGAAAGTGAGAAGAAACAAGAGACACAGACAAGCTCATGTGGATACAAAAGGACACATGAAAGACACTGAGAGTAAACTATTTTTATATATATTACTTCTTTACTGTGCTATTATTTATTTAACAAAAATGAAGCCATAAGGATGAACAAGGTGGCATCAAACTGTGCATTTGGGTCTGACAGGTATAACCAAAGTAATCATTAGTTTTACCACTACCAGAAGATGAAAATGATGTCCCCAAAATTATGTCCTCAAAATTCAAACTCAAAATGCTCATATTATTATTGTTTTGGGGAAGGAGAAGCAACCAAAATCAACAGCGTATTACTGTATGTATCTTTGCTATTTCTTAGTCTATGTGACAAAATTTTTGCTCATGGTTGAGTAGTTGATTAAAATAAAATAAAATTCATTTCATCGTATTACCTAGGCTGTACGGGAAAAAAGGATATGTCAATCTATATGGCACAATCCTTACCCTAAAATTTAGTAATGCAAAAAATGATTCAATTCTGTGTTTTAAGAGTTAAAGCTTTACATATACTGGTGTTTAATTGATTGTAAAAATAGTTGTATTCACAAAGTAAATGCTTTTATTGAGATGCATGAGACAACTGACAAATTATTTTATAGTACAGGAGTTTATTTACAGGACACCATGCTTTAGTATATATGACAAGAATATATTCTCATATCATATAAACATACGTGTGTTCCTTCTTCAAATATTTAAAGAACTGGACTCGCTTCATAAATTACACAAAATTCTATAAAGGCTGTAAACAAAGCCCCTCATGAGCATCTCATGTTCAAAATCACAAAAAAACAAAGCTTCTCCCTTTTTTTTTGAAACAGCTCAATCTCACTACTTCTCAACAAATTATTGTTTGGGGAAAACACATTCAAACCGAGGTGCCCTACAGCATATAATGTGCAACCTCTGTTGAGAGAGAGATATCGTGCGAGTGTGTGTGAGAGATGATTTAAAAGCCTCAATGATTCTCCGCACATTCATTTGCACATCCGCGACCACAAAGTGCACCACACAGGAGGCAATTAGCATCATGTGAGCGATATTTACATAGTGTCAGACGCATCCCCGCTCACAACAAAGATGCTTCATGTGACTGGCTGTCACTCGGCCGGCTAGCTCTCTTCTCATTACAGCACGAGCATGGGTCACGGGGTGGCCGTCAGAGCACAGCGATGTAATGAGCGCACAGAGCACAGAGGGTCAGTCGGAACCCCTGCTGGTGGCCTTTGATGCTTATTCGCAAATAATTGGGAGTTCTGTAACGTGTTTGGAGGTGGACACTGAGAGGATCCTTTGCGCAAAAGAACAAAGGGGTGGAACGTAATTGATAGTTAAAAAGGTATGAAAAACTGACTATTTGTTCAACACATGCTGGGTGTAGCTGACACATAAAACCTGATGCCTGTTAAGGCTGTATTGTGAGGCAGGAAGGTATCGAGTTATGTTTGAACTGAACGTTTGCTTAGAATGAAATACTGAGATACCTCCTTGAAGGTATCTTTTGCTTTCTTATAATAATTGTCTGTGGCAGCCTGAAGGTAAAATAATATTTGTAATTATTTTTAAGATTGAATTCCTTGCAGAAAATAATTTCCCCATCATGATTTTACATCATCTAATGAACTTTAATGCAGATCCGTAACCTGGCAACATGGTGATGCTGTTTTACAGGTACCTTTGCAGATATCAAAGTGCTTCGTTGTAAGGCACTGATTTATGAGATGGCATGGACAACAAGGCTTCAATGCAGCTGCTTCCTGTCTCAGACGCAGCCACGGTCATTTTAAAGTGATGGAAAAGCTCAGTCAAATCAAATGTTAAGCTTGAAAACAAGCGATTACCAAACCAACTTGCTTAGTTTCATGAATCTTAAACCTATTGTCATTTATTAAACCATTTTAACACCCAAATTCCCCCCCACATTCACAACTGAAACCTGTGTACAGTGTTTTAACAAATTCAATATCCATTAACAGATGCATGTCAGAATAAATTTTTGGAGATCAAACAAACACACACTGTGTATGTACAGTAAACAGCCTTTCTATATGCTGCTATAAAGCCCGAACTGTTCTGAATGCAAAGTGAGGTTTGTGCATTCATTATTTATGATGCTTCATCCTTTGTCTCAGTCTGTCTCTTTCACACAATTTTAAATTCCCTCTACGATCTTAATTTTAGGGTTGGAGACAGCTGACATGTGGCAGCAGTTAGACAGAAGTCTGACAGGAAAATAGATTTTTTTCTTCATCTTTGTCTCTAATCACTTGGGTAAATTAGAGGTTATAGGATTAGAGGTTAACAAAGCGCTGTGTCAGGGATTCTTACTGGATGTTCCACGAACACAATGCATATTGTCTATAACTCATTTTGTCACAGTCTATGAGGCCAGTCAGAGTGATTTTTTTTTATTAAATTGAGTGTTCATGTACTACAACAACTAATAAATTTGGAATATGAGCTAGACAAAGAAACATTCTGTTGCTATAAATTATGACACACAATATGGCACTTCAATTTACATTTACATTACACTCAACTAACTTATGATATAATTGATGTGTTTTAATGTGAGAATGAATTCTTTTGTAGCCAGCATGTGATACAAGAAATGTCCTGGAATCTTTTCATTAACTGGAACTAACTTTCTTGAGCTACTTTTATGGAACACTGGTAGTTTTAATAACAGAATAATCAGGTAAAAATTAACCCATGGTCTCAAAATAATGATTAGTCTGTGAGACGAATGTTTTCATGAAGCCAATTTACACTGTCTTTCTTTTATTTGGTTTTGGCGTATTTTATTTTTTATTCATAATTTATATCCTAAGTTATGAATACATTTATGAAGTATGAGGAACATCAATTATGCAGTGCTGGACAGTAGCATCACTGCAAGTATCAAAGTTATTTGAATCAATTAGCTTGCAAATAGGGAGTATTGTTTTTTCCTCATTAACACAGATAAGGACAAACATGTTATTAATGTAAGTCTACAATATACTGTACATTTTCAGTATGTTGTGTGTAGTGTTCTTTATTTACACTGCTTTCAGCTCTACGCTGGTGTTAATTCAATGATTTCATGCATCAAAAACTATGTGGAGTTAAAATAATAAATAAATAATAATTTGAAGAAAAGGATTTCAGATCAGAATGTTTCTGTAAGCCTTATTTTTAATTGGCCCGTATTTCGAGTGTGACTTGTAAGAATTATAAAAATAAATAAATAAATAAATAAATAAATCAGTGCTTTAAATGCAGATAAGATATAAATTATGGATTGTATTAGCTGATTGTAGAAAAAATAGTTCTAAGTTATACTCTGGTGTTAAAGTGTTAGTCCTGATAAGCCCGTTGGTAGTTCAGTACAGTGGTCCTGCAGCTCACATAAGAAAACCATCCACTCAGATCAAGATGATGCCAAAGAACTTTCCTTTCTTTCAACAAAGAGGGCTCATTTTAAACCACAAATTAGCTCTTATCTGAGCACAGAATATATGCAGGTCTTTGAAGACATCTCAAGTTCAAAGAATTTAATCCTGAGTTCTTAAAGCAGTAGTGTGTAAGATGAAGCAAAAAAAAAAAAAAAACCTAATACGAAAATAGGAGTCATAGGAGAATAAATACTCAAACAGGTTTCTGGGAATTGCATTGGCAACCCTGTAACTTTTTCAATCAGAGCTGATATGGTGAGAGATTTTGCACACAAGTCATCATTGATGCATCATACAATACGAAAATCCAAGAGGTCCATCTTCACACAGACCTGATACTAGCAAATCAACCAATTAATGTTGGCTCGTGAGCTAAAAGACAAAAATAGAATTGGCACAGGCGAGGTGTTAGTACTATTAGGCATGTGATATGCAGTTTGAGACACAGCCTTGATATGTACAGTATTGACTTGTCTCACACACAGACATCAGATTAATTCACATGGGATTAGAAATTTGCATCATTTTGAAACGTTTTGTGATTAGCTTTGTTTTACCCAGATCTGGGGAAACAAAATCTGTAAATCACATCCATCACCTGTACCTTAAAGCATTACCATAAATCCAATACTGCCTCTTTAGGACACCTTCATGTACATAACTTCACTTTCTGAGCTCTCTCTCCACGTCTCTCACATCTCCTGTGCAGTAGCACCTACAAACATGCCACAGTGACGACACAAATACCCCTACATTATCCCATCAAAGGCAGAGGCTTGATCTAATGTGACTTTGCTGGATTATGAAGGTCATTGAATTACATTCTCAGGGGATGACGGTTTGTATGCCTTGACTGACTGGGTGGATAAATTCAATGTAAATATGTTTCTTGTTTTTTCGTAGCTATAATTGTAAGGGTTTTAAAGTTTATAAAATAAAATACTACTAATTACGTATAGGGCTTTCCCTGCATTCCTGCATTTGATCCCGAACTGGTAAGATCTCAAAAAATCATAGGGAAATTATCACAAAGTTTGGTTTGTAATGTTTTGGGAAAAACAATAGCTAAAAGAGATTTAGAAAGATTTAGAATCTCTTTAGAGATTTAAGAGATTCATTACCTCTCTAGTCACAAGTAGTCATCAGGTGTGTAGGTACTTTAAGTACTATTTGGTAAATTAAATAAAATTAAATAAATTGTCAATTAAATTAAATTAAATTAAAGAGTCAGACATGCTTCCATAGGTCTAGAGTGGGCAGAGCCTACAATGTAGGTGGTTTTAATATTAATGCTTTTTAGCCAGTTGTATATACACGTATATATATGTGTATACAACTCAATAAAAGTTGACAGTATAACTCGATAAAATACAAAAAAAGAAATAAACAACTAGCAGCTCTTTTACACGCATTTAAAAGAAACTACTACCACTACTACTACTAATAATAATAAAAACAATGACAAAAATACATTCCATTCCACACCTTGTTCTCCAATAACAATAAATCTCTTGCTCCACTATGGATCACTTGTAATCCTTTACAAAAGTCAATATTGGTGCCACCTCAACAATTATTTACTTTTGGGACCTCAAGGGTTGTGCCAGGTACCTCATTTTAACTGTTTTAATTCAGAGAAACCATGAGCAAGTATAAAGAGAAGACAGAAAGAGAAATAGCTTAATAAGCAGGATTACTTTTGCAGACAAGCTTACCTTCTTGGGTTTAAATCTGAGGAATGTGTTACTGTTGGGCTTTTGTGCATAACTATTACATCTGCGCAGAAACAGGACTAGATTAGGTTCTGTCTTGGACATAACCAACAATACCACAAATTTATGATTTATGTCCATTTAGTAAATGTAAACATCAAATGACAGACTCGACACAGGTCCTGAGACAAATACTCAATATATCTTTAGTTCTACAGTGCACTCCATTTTTGTAGCTCAAATCTCAACAAGGCAACTTAACCATTAGAGTATCTTAGCAGACACTTTACAGCTGAAGTTGTTGTCATTAGAAAAGACAACCCTCAAGGCATATCTGCATTTTTACATAATGTTGCTCGTTGCTTTAAAGATTTGTCACTTGCACACATTTCACAACTCCTCTACGCCACAAATCCGTGCTAGATAATTAAATCAATTACTCGAGTCATGAGAGAAAAAAAAAGGAAGTCGCTCTGCGTGCTAACGAGTTAACCATTCCAAACTTAATGAAACTCATCTGAGATGTCTCCTCCTCTGATCGCAGTCTGTGTTCAGGTTTATTAAGGAAATGAACAAAGGAGACACAGTCCCTGCATACAGATTCGGCAGGAAACACACTTGCTATGATTATACCTTTCAGGTTTTTTGGCATGTCTACTGTTCGTGGCTGGTGTTTTAGTTAAAAATACATCATTATAACTATATTGAATAACAACCTCAGTGAAACCTGCCATGGCTACAGTTGGCAGCATGAATGAATACATCAGCTGAATGAATAGAGAAACCAAGCTGGCTGGTCAGTAGAAGTGTGTGAGTGTGTGTGTGTGTGCATGCATGTGTGCTCATGAGGGAGCCTACTCCATTCTACTGGCAGTTTGAACACTAATAGCTCTAATAAAGGATTGTTTCTCGGAGGGTTCACTGCTTTATTCAGGTTTTTTGAGACAGCAGGTTGCAATAAGCCAACACTCCCCCTTTAATTTCCTCCTCACATTCACATGCCTGATTGACTAATGAATGCATCTCTCAATACCAAGCACCCGCGCGCAGCACGTGCTGAATTGTTATGATCAAATTTATCTTTAAGCAGCAATTTAACAATCAGCAAATCCAGCACAGAATCAGGATTGTGAACGGCTCCTGTTGAGACATTAGATGAGGGGTCAAGCATGGGGTCAGACACGTATATACCAAAATCACTAAACGACCAGCTGAAGCAGGGAACATTGCTAAGCAAGGTGTAGAAAATGCGTGGAAATGATGAAAGTAGAAATCTGAATTTTTGAATAAGAAAGCCTATTTACGGCCAAACCATCTGGTCTTCTAAGCTTGGATCCAGTTCTCAGTAGATGCATTAATAGCTATCGTTTTGTTGTGGCTCAGACTGCAATACACTGATCTTATCTGCACACATGCCAGATTGCCATCCATATTTTCATAATAAATACTCTTTTTTTTCTTGGGATTTGCATGTTACCTACTGAGCTATTAAGTACGAAGCGGGTCTTCTTTTTCATTTCCCTCTGTGGGCAAGCAGACAGTGTTAGAGGCTGCACTGCGGACATCCGTCTGCTGACCTTGCCCCAGCTCTCGGCACCACTAGCAGGTGCTTAATTGGTGGACAGCTCTGCCAAGCGTATGGGGAAAGCCCTGTCATTAATGAGTCAACATCATGTAAAATGTTGCTCACTCTCAGACTCACTATCTTAGAATTAAAAAGTCATCAGTCCATCCAGGTAAATAGAAATGAAGTCCGATTCCTTTTAATTTCTTAGTCGAAGTAGGACTGATTATATGTGGTTAGAGCAGAATGCCACTTGGCGAGAATGGCAGCTCCACGTGGAGCCACAGTAACACCAGGATGAGACCAAATGGCTTCCGCAATTGGAAAGCAGAGGGAGGTGGGAATATGGGGAGGGGGTGGAGCGAAGGTGCATCTGTTCCAAATTCATCTTGTGGTTCATAATGAGGCGAGCCCAATCGGTTTCGGGAGCAAAGCGTCTGTTGAAGTGTGATCTTTCAGACAAGAATTGTCCTGGATGGTGCTTGGCCTGACACAAGTTGTAAGATCATTAGTGAACCCACTACAAATATTAACCATATTGCATTGGAGAAGAAAGCTGTGTTTAAAAACGAACACATTCGATGCACAATTTACAGGATGCAGTCGAGAGACAGATGGAGACGAGCTGAGTTTAACTCCAAACAACATGCTAAGAGAGTCTGGGATGCAAACCACATGCTGGACAATATCAGTTCAAAACCAAATGCCAAGCTCTGTCATGTTAAGTAGAAGATACTGAATGTACAAAACACTCCTGCAAATTGGAAAAGATAAAGTTGATTTTACAATCAAAATGTTGCTCATGTATGTAGTTACTTTAGTTGTATTTGCATTTATACGCTCTGAAGTTAATGTACAGTAGTTCAGACGTCTTAAGCCTTCAGACTCAGTTTGTAACCAACTGCAGGAAATAAGCTTCCCTCCACCTGCACCCAAATTAATGTAAAGCCATTCCATCCATTTCTTGTATATGGCCAGATGCTAGGGAGTGGATACTTTCATTTCATTTCATGCATGGTCTGCCATCAGTGCCAAAGCTTCACAGGTAGAGCCCTCATTTTTATTTTTAGATTTTACAGATGTTGGGAGGGGGTACTTTCCTGCCTAGCATCTACCAAGTATGTCAGACCTGGAGTTTTCCTTAGAGGCTGTCTGAAATAAACAATCAAGCAGGTAGCTGAGTTCTATGCACCAGCTCCTATGGGATGTTTCATAGCTACAAGGGTTTGTCTGACCCCAAACCAGGGTGTAGAGTCCTACAGGGAGATTTCCAGTGCAGGCTAATGACCTGTAGTCCTGGAGCTGTGGGTTACCCCAGTTTTGAGTTTCTGGCTCATTGCCAGAGCCGATAAACATTTGCTCCATTGGGTGAAGAGAGGCAGGGTAAAAACCCTGATCTCAATCTCTATCTCTCTCCTGTGCTGTCTGATTAGTGGCATGTATCCCCTTTAGCTGTCCCAAAGCAGCCTTTAAGGAAAGCATGGTTTCCAAATCAGCAGTTCCATTGCCTTTAGGTGGGATTTTTCTCTCCATCCCTGCAGTCTGCACACCAGACAATATGGTCAAAAACACTTCATGCATGTATAAGACTAGCTTTAAGAAGACACAATTGCTGCTGTTGGTGTTTTTTTCCTTTCCTGAGAGGTTTAACTGTAAGAACTGGGAGTCTTTTCAGACTTGCCCAATTTCCAAAGTCATTTCATGAATATATGAATAGGTTATAATTGTTGCAGTAACTATATGACGCACTCCTACCAGGAAAGGAATAACGTCAGTGCTCTTAAACACAAGCTGACTTTTTTAAAAACAGAATTTCATGGTATTTTCATTTTATGGTATTTAGATGCTGTTATTTGTTCAACATTTGTACACCTATTTAATATGCTTGAACACTGCTAACACCAGCTCAAATATTTATTGTCAATGGTACAGCATAAAGCAGGTACTCCAGAAATTTATAAGACAGCTTATAATGCATCACGATTGCATCTTAAATTGTTATCATATTTACCATCAACTTATTCGGTTTTATGGGTGGATGGAGGCATCTCCGAATCTGCTCCAGGCACACTATCGCATCCTCACAGGTTTGAGTGATGACTTCTCATTATGTTCCTCTTCACTGAATGGCATCGTAATGCTAGACTGCACTTCCTCCAGCACACGCACACGCACATGCACATGCACACATCTCCTAACAAAACAGATGTGTCAAAATCCAACTGACGTGAATAATGATACAGCAAGCTCATTAAAAATGAAAGCAAAATCAATTGTGAGTGATTTGACAGGACTCAAGTCATTACGGCAACAATATTAAACACACAAATTGAAGAGATACACCTATAACAAGCACATATAGCCGACAGGAGTGTACTATAGGAATAGAAGCGACCTCTTCTTCAAACATAAGTCATTTTAAACACATTTACCTAAGCAGTTACTACTGCGACGCTTCTTTGCAGTGATGTCTGTATGTACTACATACACACATCACAATCAAGCACACACATACGAGAAAGTGTTCCACTAACAATAGCCCATGTGTATAAACTCTTTTGTGTAACAGAGCTCTTCAGATAATAAATGCAGATGAATGCCATTGTGCCTTTTGTCTCATTCCTTATCATCTCCTGTCCAAACTGGGCCAGGTGAGATGCGAAACCTCAGCGCTGTCCAAACCTCTGTCTTTCCATCAACCCCGCTGCCCCCCTGTGCCTTATCAGGTTGGCTGCAGAGACTGTCCACTGACCTGGAGGCTGACATGCAGAATGAGCTTCTCATCAGGAAATCTGTGTCCCAAAGCTCAGACTCACCAAAGCAAAGCATTTCCCATGATTGGTCTTTATCCCCAGAGCACAGAAGAGCTGGGTGACTTGTGCAGGTCTTCTTATCTCAGACAAATGTGCAGCTCAGCCTTGACATCTGGCACATTTCTTGAAATGTCAGAGCAGATATTAGAGTGGAGATATGTCAGGAGAAAAAAGAAAAAAAAAACACCATAATGTGCAGCTATTGACAAATAACTATGATAAGAGGGAATACTAGCTCTAAAGATGTCTAAAGTGTATTCAAGGTAGTAACACGGCATTTTTTTTTTTACACAGAATGGCGAGTTTTAATAGGTCACATGTCGACTATGTGGTTAGATAAGGAAGTTTATTACGGGGCGAGCTTGCATTTGAACTTGGACGAGGTCATGTCACTTCAATAAAAATCTTTGACTTTTTTCCTCCTCACACATAAGCCTTGCTCTATAAACACAAACATACCAAAAGCTGCACATTTTTCAGCTCAGTGTATTGCTATTTGTCTTTATTATTGACTCAGATTTTAAATTATCATTTATATAATGTACTGATGACCTTTTTTTATCATCAGATAGCATAATTCCATTGGCAAGCATGTTTCAGACTGTCTACATCAAGTACAGAAATAAACAATCCTTTAACAAGCAAAGAAGGGGGGAAAAAGAAGAAAAAATAAAAACTAGATCTCTATTTGCCGGCTCACTTCTACTCCTAAGCAACAACTCTGACAGCCAATTTAAAGATCATACACATCAAGGCTGTGTGATAAAACAATACTAACTCCCCAGCACTAGCCTGTGATAGGCAACAAACCATGAAAGCCTTCATAAAGGCATTACATAAATAAAATCCCAACCTAGCAGATATCGAGATAATTCATCACTAAGCCATAGGCTCCTAATAGTCTCTTCCCTTACCTCATGGACACATCTCCTCTCTCCTGCATAGCCTAAACGAGGATAATCAGACAGAAGGCAGCCCTCGTCGGTTGCCAGATGACCAGCCAGCTCCATATGTGATTTCATTGGACTACAGTGTATGATTTCAAATTTATTCACTATTCGAACCCTGGAGCCAAAGCTGTTGAGGATGTTGTCACCCCAACACAAGCATGGCGAGCCAGACACTTCATTACACCCCAAACAATCCCTCCAGTATGATTTCCTCCTAGCCATAAAGGAGGGAGATTGCTGCTTTGAAATGCATAAAGTGTCATTTATGGGAAGGGGTTGCTTCAGCTTCCTGCCACTGAATTTAATAATGTGTCTCTGCCAGTGAAAAACAAAAAATACTGCGCAATGTTTCATTTATGGCCCTCTGAAGAGAAGGTGAACAATATGGCAACGTTGTAAAGCCACGGAGGCTGACGTGCCCTTTGACCATAATGTCTAACTGTCTGTAAAGAAAAAAATACAACAGCATTACTGCTGTCACTTAGCAGCTGTTTTGCAATACTGAATCAATAATTTGAGAAATGCTGACAAAACTGCCAATACTGACATTCAGCAGCTATGAACATGACTTACACTCTTCACTTCACTCAAGATCTAAAACACATTTCAACCGCTGCATTTACATTGTTTCATTCAACACATTGTTCGTGTGTATGCCTATGTGTAGCTGTATGAGCAATTAATTTGTATTTTGCAATCAACCTGGAGAACTGCAGAACTATTCAGAAGGGCTGCTCTTTCACAGACCTTCAGAGAGATATGTCGTGGATTTGGTACATGCCTGCAAAGGTCAGAGCGGCTCTTACAGGGATAAGTATGAGGTGCTAACGCTAAAGGCCAATTCATCAGCTCTCTCTTAAATCCTTATCTCATCCTGCTTCCTGAATGAGATTTTTCAAAACTGACTGATAAAGCTTTCTGAGTTCATATACAGTACAACCATGGACTGCAGACTGTGCCACAGAGTTACACGTGCACACACTGCTATATAAGATGAAAAGGAGTTAAACAATTTTCAACTCTGGCTATTCAAAGTCAGTAGCATACGGTATAAACTTTGTATGGTAAAACGCATTTGCAAAAGCATCAATCAAAGTAATCCACATAACCAACAAAATGCATGCACATGCAATGTGCAGTATATTGCATGTACTGTATGTAACGTATTGCGAGTGCACTGGACAAGCAAGCCTTTGTTGAAATACAACACCTAACTGCTTAAAAGTGGAGAGTTAAAGAAAAGGAACCAAGTTAATCTTCTTACAAACACTCAATCAAACCTTTCTTGAAGTAACAGGTAGTTAAGACTAATAATATGTTCTCTGACTTCCGAAACACCCACACATAGATGTTCCCACACCTGCAGCGTACTCTCGGCTAGTTTCACACCTTGTTCGTTACATTTTTGTGACATTGTTTCTGATTCATTTGGTTTTCGGTGTGCTTCCTTTTTTCTCATCGTGTCTTTTTACACTTGCCTGGTCTTTTTATAATCATTAACTGCTCACTATAGCCTCTGATTCCCATTATTGGCTAACAGAAGCAAAACCTAATGTTGTTGTAGCCACAAGGTTCAGCATGCCGTGCGCTCTGTGGTGGTTATTTGTATTACTGGATTTTTCTTTTCACTTCAAACCAGTCTGGCCATTCACTTCTGACCTCGCACATTAACAGCCATCTCCATTCTCAGACCTACTGCTCACAGAGTGTTTTTTTTTTCCTTTTTGCGTAATCTCTAGTTGTGCCAGGAGATGAGCAGATTCGAAAACTATTCAAATCAGCCCACCTGGCACCAGTGACCATGCCACTGTTAACGTCAGTGAGATACAGAACTTTTTCACCTGTTGTTGCATGATTTTATGCACTGTGCTGCTGCCACATGATTGGCCATGTAGATAATGTCCAGTAAATGTGGAAAACAAAGGAGATAACGTCATTGATTTTTCAGCTTGCACCTCAAGCTTTTATATATATTCGAATTAGGATATATATCCTAATTCATTCATTCATTCATTCATTCACTCATACATTCACTCATACATATCAGATTGTGTGTACATGCAGGTGGTTTGAGTTTCCTGTTTTTTTTAAACATTTATTGTCAGTTTTTCTAAAGTGTGTTTCACCTTTACAGGTCATGGAGGTGCATCTTTTTGAATGAAATGGTAGTATTGTTCTTAATTACTTTGTTATTACATGCCAATAAACACACATACATTAAACATTTTGTGATGTTTTTGCCTACATATCTACAGTCATTGTTCATGGACAAAAAAAAAATTCCATAAAGTAATTTCATCCATTTTAACCAAGAACAAATTACATGTGCATTGATCTCTGTTTGCAGCAGAAAACAATGCATTGTGGTCTGTGGGGAGAAGCGCTTTTTATTTTTTCATGCTTCATTTCCCAGAGGAATGTGCAGTGTTGGGTGTTAATCGACATTACTGGATAGCAGAGTTCAGTGAAATGATATTAGAGTCAAAAAGACAAATGTTAAACAAGAAACTGCTTTTAAGCAAGCACACAGTCTATTGTACAGCAACTTGATGTGGGACTGCATTAACATCAGTAACTGATAAGAACTGTAGCTCTTGGATAATAACTGAGAACCAGGTTTGTTCTTTGGAGTGCAGCCAAGTTAAGCTAGAGTGTTCACTTTTTTTTAAATAACTCAAACTGAAGATGTGTTAATTGGTTCGCATCAAACAAGATACATGTGAAGAACATGTCTGTTTAACATAAATGGTACTTCAAGAGTTCTATGTTTGAAGAACAGCTTCCTTAAAAAAAAAAACACCAGTTGTATAAAGAATCTACAGCCCTTTTGGAGTTCTATATAGAGTGTGGATGCACTGCACATTTCCCATCATCCAACAAAGAATATGCCCATATCTCATAAGAAGGCTGACATTTAGCTTATGAGTTAAATTACTTCAGCTAGAAATGTATGTGGAAAAGCGGCAGGACCGAGAGCCAGTGCTATGAAGATTTGATGAATCATATAGGTGACTGTGAACGGACTTCTCTGGAAGCCAGCCTGAATATCACACTAGCTATATTAAAAGAGAAATCCTGATTACATAAGCCACTGCAGTGGATGAAGCATATAGGGTGAAGTAGAGGTGGGGTGGGGGGATTGCATTTTCCTACCTACCTTTTCTTACTTGCTTTTTTAGGAGTGAAAAATACATCAATCGAATACAAACCCACCCAACATTTTATCAGAAGAACGCAAATGGAATGGGTTTGAGTAGGATTTCTGTACCTTATATATAGTATAGTAAGTACTAAATATGATACAATACTTCACTGTAATCTCATGGCTGGAGACAAGAGATCAATCAAGTCAGGCGTTCATCTTTTTTTCTCCTCCTTTGTTATCTCCTATCAATTTTAATGGCTGAGGAACATCACTCAGAAAAAAATGTAATGGGACAAGATGATGGATGGGAACATTTGTAGCACAGAGGCAGGAGATCACCAGGACGCCATGAGGGGTGACCAGAGCTGAAAAGGGTGCAGAGGCCTCAGGCCATTCTTCACACATACATGATCTCTCTCTCTCACACACACACACACACACACACACACACACACACACACACACACACACACACACACACA
>JAQMYL010000012.1:21803853-21821128 GCA_030014365.1 Clarias pachynema
ACACACACACACACACACACACACACACACACACACACACACACACACACACACACACACACACACACACACAAAGGGTAGGGGTGACCCAAGCAGAAAATTCCCCAGTTGTGATGAAATCCATTTGTCAAACACATGCATTCACACCTGTCCTTTTCCACATGATAGGAAAGGCATATCCACAAGAATGCACACCTCTTCCTCGTACCTTGGCCAGCTGAGCTTATTATTACAGACTGTGCCAATGCAACCAGTGATCCTATAGGGGGCACTCATCAACAGACTTATTTGAGATCACACACAAGAGTGCTTGTGCAAAGCTCTCTACTTAAAACTAGAGCATGTGGATGCTGTAGCTGAGCAGCAGTACGCAAGTCCAAGAACCACTCAAGCATAAACCGCACATGCACACAAAGGAATGGTAAATGAATGTGATAAACAGACAAAAATATCTCAGAAGCCTATCATATTATGCTCAGCAGTGTGTGTCAGCTTCTCATCCCTAGTCTCTCTAATTAGGCTAAAAAAGACACACCCCAGTGAGTTTAACTCCTCCCAGATGCTGAGCGACATTCGTGAAGTGTGCTGCCAGATGTAAATGCATGACAAGTGCATCGGGAAGAGAGGAACACACACACACACACACACACACACACACACACACACACACACACACACACACATCTTTAACAACCATTGCAGTAAGTGAACTAAAAAGACAAACCACCACCTCACTGCTCACCATCGACAGAAAAATTAATAATAAACATGACACAAATTAAGCATATAAAAAGATGATAAATGTAAGACATACTTGTAAATATAAACTTTCCATGTTATAAATTGTGTGTAAAACAATTGTTTCAAAATCTTTCAATAAAATTTGCTTAAATCCAACATAGATCAACTAAAGAAAGTTTCCAAAATAACTAGAATATATAAAAAAAATATTACCTACTGTACTAATTATTATTAGACAGTGGCTATAGCAATATAGTACTGTATGTTATCATATTATGTTATTATATAGTAATATTGTGTAGTATAAATACATTGTAAAGACTTATACTGGTAAATAGCAGGGAAAGACAAAACAGAAAGAAATGAATAGAGAGAGGGAGGGGTAGAGACAGAAGGAAAGTTAGGGCGCGTGTATGTATGTGTGTATGTGTGTGTATGTGTGTGCGTGAGAGAGAAAGATAGAGAGAATTAAATGAACAAAAACCAGGTAGTTGTTCTCAGCCTTGTCTCACACACATCTAATTTGATAGAAAGACAGCAAAATATAGTTCTATTGTTTTAAACACAATAGAAGAGAGAGAGAGAGATAGAAACTCCAGTAGCAGAGCTTATACTGTAATCCCACTCACACAGTTTCAGCATGGAGCTCTTCCAGTCCTTGATCTGCTCAGTTATCATATTACTGATGGCTGGTCCTATCTGGCCGCTGGTCATGTGGTCAGCTAGGCTCATATGATCAGCCCAAACAAAGGACCAAAACAAAGCAGAAACTACACTGCATACTTTAGTATGCACCATGCACCAGTAGTTTTATTTCGAGTGGAAAAAATGTTCCAGTCAATATAAAATTTTACTACCATTTCTTGTAATGCTTGTTTAATCGAACATTGGAAACAGTAGAGTGGTTTAATTTGCTGTGTTACACTTTTAGCTGTTAATATTCTTCATCAACACCTCACTGCTCATTGAATCTCTCTCTCTCTCTCTCTCTCTCTCTCTCGGTGATAAGATGTCAGGTGCTGATGTGTCAGCCGTCCCCTGCAGAGCACGGGGGTTTGCTTGGGTATGTAGGATCAGACAACTTGTTATTTAGCTTCACTGGGTCAACACGCACCTACAACACACACCAGGACACTGCCTGTGGCATTCACTTAATTTAACTCAGCAGAAGGTTTCTTGTCTGAGGCATAAACTATAGAGAACACAGGTTTATTTGAAGCACCTTAACTGAAAATAACGAACTTGTGTTTTTTACACAAGGAGGAGAAACAGCATAGGAAGTACTTTTGAATCCAACGTTTAAAATTTCCTAAATGTGGCAAATGAGTGCTTGAGCTACTTCTAGTATCCAGCGCTGGCCGCATGACATCTGTGAAAATTTCCGTAGCTGAAATATGAGCTACGAGAAGACACATGATCTTCTCTAAGGGATCAGTGTTTTTCCAGCTCTGAAACAACGACGCTTCATCGAAACCCAAATCGGTTGGATAAAGTACTGTATGGTGGCAGTTAACCAAGCTGATATGCCTTTGTGTACAAAGTGAGACATTACAGTTTGAATTCAAGCTCAAGGTTTGAAAGAAGTGTTAACCACTGTACTTATACTATTGTGAACGAGCTGTGAAGGACGGATGGATGGATTGATTGATTGATAGAGATTGCTAGTGAGAAAGGTTTAAGAACAGTTCATACACAAGCACATTAACTCTGTAGGATCAGCATCATGAGTGGCACTCCTGTAGTCATTCCTCTTAGTCATAGGACGAGGGTGCGTACCCAAAACAAGAACAAGACATTTTCTTCTAATACCTATTGTAATATATTTTACATCATGCTCATGTTGACACCAGTGATTCGGGAGAAGTGAAAAAAATTGACTTTGTACATTTAATTAAACGATAAATTCAAAAACACAGCGCATATCCCAAGGGTAAAGTAAAATCCTCAAGAATCATACTTGAATTGCTCATATATACACACTAACCCCAAACTGTCAGAAGAATTGGGTCTCTTCCATTCGTGTGGTGGTTCAGCACAGGTGTTTGGATACGATCTCTGCTATCTCACCAGGGACCTTTTCCTTGGCAAGAACAAATTATCACACTTCCTCTCTAACAGAGGCACACACACACACACACACACTTCGTTCTCCCTCTCTCTCACACTTCTTCACATTTTCCTCTTATAGTTCTGTTATTATTTGCTTCCTCACATGGACCATTGCTGTACCAAATATAACCCTCTTTCCTCAGCTTGGCTTCTTTTTTTTTCATGCCAGTGTAAATGATAGAATTCTGGTGGCACATTTCTCTTTCCTACAAAGTCTCTCTTGTCTTTCTCCTCACACATCCACACACTCACATACAGTACACACACATGCAATCTGGTGTAGCACAGCTCTGTCCTCCATCCTACCTGCGAAATTTCATAAAGCAGTTTGTAATGCTCCTCTCTCTTCTGCAGTGAGCACAGATTGCAGCCCATCCTCGCCGTCACAGGTTCGCAGGAGCTCTCTCTCTCCCCAGAATCAGTCCGGGGGTCACCCTCCAGGAACGCACACCGTCTCTCATCAGTCTGCCCTGAGCACTTCTACCACAAACACACTGTGCAGTGTGCACAGAGAGCTCTGGTCAGCAGCGCATGGCACGAGCACACCAGCGTGGTGTGTGTATGTGTGTGAGATGTGATCGCAGCAGCAGCACTAGTAGTAGTAGTAGCAGCAGCAGCAGAAGCCGTAGCGATGTCAGTCTGCTACTTCTCTCCCCCTCTCCCTCACTGCCACACACGCACATATACACACTCACTCACACTCTCTCAACCGCACGTTGTGGCTCCTGGTCACATACACCGTCACTCCCCCTTCTCTTGCACAGCCTCTACACACGCCTGCTTCATGAATAATGTTGAAGAACCTGACGCATATGTATCAGAGGAGGTGTGGCTGGGTGAGTGGGAGGATTCGGCGGCCCGTGCGGAGCTGCTCGCGCTCATTAAGGATCCGCCACTGTAAAGACAATGAGTCTCCTTTGTGTTAGTATCAGAAGGGACTGAAGATAGCATACTGGCTGCTGTTTTAACATCCTTTTAGAGAGAAAGGGATGAAACAAAGCTAGGATTCATTCCATTTCTATTATGGAGACTCTCGAGCAGTAATTTTAGAAGATATGATTCTGAAATTGTTCAAAATGAAGAATCGGAAAAAATTGATTGGAGCACTAGGTCAAATTACATGACTCAACATGGCTAAGAAGAAAATCCTAGTAGGCAGATAGAGAGGGGGAAAAAGAGGATTTTACCATATAACTCTAGCATATGTCTTTGAACGAGACAGCTAATTATATTTCCAAGACGTTTGCCAAGTAGCAGAAAGACAACAAAAAAAGATAAATTGCTTTGTGACCACAATAAGCAGGACCTCTGGGATTTCTGTTTGTTTGCGGCTCACTATTCATAAGTTCACCTACAGTAGGTGAAGTCAAAGTAACCTCCAACAGGAACTAATTCATGTCTTTTACATCCCACATCATTTTTCCTTTCAGTGAACCCGCTGAAATGTATTTTGTATTGGCTCACACTGCTGTTTTAGCTATTAGTTTTTAGTTTTTAGGTGTTTCCATCTAAAGCACAGATGTTAAGGCACTCCTCATGAGCACCAGCACTTAGGTCCTGCCTTGAGCTACGTATTCATAATTATGAGCGTGAAATCTGTCTGCTTTATATGCCGTTTATATGCACTTTCTCTCAATATATCAGCAGCAACTTGCTGGATATGAAACGTGCTGAGGCAGACAAAAAGCGAGCCAAGAAAAGAGGGAGGAGGGAGTGACATACTGTTATTGAAACTCAGGAACCAGTAATGCACTCTTCACAATCAAGACATCAAATCATCACTCAAATATATCACAGAGAAAAATATTTCACTCACAGCTCCTTAATGAAGCACGGCTATGGTGAATGAATAAAATGATTCAGAGCAACACAATCTTATAACGCCACACACACACACACACTGCAGTGATTGCAGGTGCCATCGTATTATAATAGCATCTCCAGAAACAAGTCAGCAATCAGAGTCGAGGAGGTTCATAGTGGGCTGATAATAGCAGATGCGTCTCTCTGACTGCGATAATTACAACACAATAGACCAGCAGTGGGGTACAAATCCAGGAGTCCCCTTGGAGACAGGAGGGAATCGTAACGAGCTGTAATTGTTAACAAATTGGCCCTGGAGTCAGTAACCACTCACACACTCTCACACATATATATGGATATGCATGACTACTGTTATGGATAGCTGATCTCCCACCAGTTGGCTATCAGACTCTTTCCTTTGGGAAAAAATAATCTGATTTAGGCGGCTTTAATTTCCCTCCACAGCCTGAGGCCAGACTGGGAGAGACCCTACCAACTGTCTACAGCAGTGCTAATGCAAGAACATCTAATTCTGGTTCTCTAATTCTCTCATAGTTTCACAATTGTTCGGTGTTTAGATGTAATAGATATTATATATAAAAACAGTTCAATGGAAGGTATACAAAATACATTTATTGAGCCATTTTAAAATCAGTGCATGGATACATTCTCTAGAATGAGACACGCTCTAGAATAAAAAATTCTTTGTTAACAGTATATATTACAGTGTTTGTGTGTGTGTGTGTGTGTGTGTGTGTGTGTGTGTGTGTGTGTGTGTGTGTGTGTGTAAACTTACATTTTCATTGTCTGTGGTGGTCAGACAAGACAAATCAATGCAATCAGCATGTTTGATGCCAAAAGGCAACTGCCTGGGAAAAAAAAGTACCTTCTTGCCTGCCATGTGGAAGGAGTGGGTTCCGTTGGGCATCCTTAGTGTCGGTCCCAGACCTGGATAAAAATGGAAGGGCTGCATCAGGAAGGGCATCCTGTATGAAACCTGTGCCAAGTTAACAGCTGCAGCCAAAAGAACAACAAACTGTAAAACCTTATTAAGGGAACTTTAGGGCTTGCTGATGGCTTATGGTCTCTTCTGACTTGACATGATGAGGGGAAATCCATATCAAGTCAGAAATTTTTAAAGAAACACAAAATCTCTGCTCTCCAATGAATATGAATCCTACAAAAAACTTGTGATGTCTCCATCCTTGTTAGATTTTACAGGAAGAGATTAGGTCTTGTTATTATTTTCATTCCGAGCACCACAATTGTAAATAAGTTTTAACTATACAATGCAAGACAAATCTTTGTAACATCACTTACTGTACAGCATGTGCTATAATTTATGTGCTGCACCTAATAATGTTTTGCTCAATGTCACAAATGGTACTAATAAACGCGAAGGCCACAGTTCATGATATCGATGACACATACAAGCCCATATAAGCCCGTACAGATTCTTTGCTTCAAAAAAAAAAAAATCATAGGATTTTTTTTTCGCAGTTGCCAGGCAATACCAGATCCCTGAAGTGCTATCCACTAAAGTGTCAATTTTACATCAAAGGGTCTTGTTGTGAGAGGAGAGAGTACAGAACGAAGGGGGTATGATATTGCATTTCAAGGGCTGTATGCGGCATGAATTAGGATTCAATTTCAGGCTTTAGGAGCTACCACAGTAGGCTTGGAATGCCCGAACACATCACATCCCTTATATCATAAGTAGATATGGGGTCAGGTGAATACATGCCCTACTCAGATTTGATCAGAATGATATCCAAATTAAAACATGATATCCAAATAATATGCTAGAATGATATCCAAATTAAAACATTTGCTAATATCCTCCACATCTGATTTACCATTAACTTAGTAAATATTTCCAGCATATACTTTTCCCATAAACTTAGGTATAGTCATCACAAACAGTTATGTTGCAGGGGTTGGACAATGAAACTGAAACGCCTGGTTTTAGACCACAATAATTCACTATTACTGTGGTTCAGGGCCTTCTTTTGTGGCCAATACAGCATCAATTCGTCTTGAAAATGAGAGATACAAGTCATGCACAGTAGACAGAGGGATTTTGAGCCATTCTTCATGCAGAATAGTGACCAGGTCACTATGTGATGCTGGTGTAGGAAAACGTTTCCTGACTCGCTCCTCCAAAACACCCCAAATTGGCTCAATAATATTTAGATCTTGTGACTGTGCAGGCCATGGAAGATGATCAACTTCACTTTCATGTTCATCAAACCACTCTGTCACCAGTCTTGCTGTGTGTATTGGTGCATTATCATCCTGATACACGGCACCGCCTTCAGGATACAATGTTTGAACCATTGGGTGCACATGGTCTTCCAGAATGGTTCAGTAGTCCTTGGCAGTGACGCACCAATCTACAAGGATTGGGCCTAGGGAATGCTATGATATTGCAACCCAAACCATCACTGATCCACCCCCATGCTTCACTTTGGGCATGCAACAGTCTGGGTGGTACGCTTCTTTGGGGCTTCCCCCCACGTAACTCTCACATTTTCACATTGTCCACAGCCCAAGATTTTTGCTTCTGGCACCAATAAAACCAATATTTGTCATTGGCACGAGTGACTAAAGGTTTGGCTATAGCAGCCCGGCCATGTACATTGACCCTGTGGAGCTCCCGACGAACAGTTTTGGTGGAGAGTTGTGGTGCACACTTAATTCTGCAGTCTGTTGGGCAGCTGTGGTTTTATGTTTTTTGGATACAATCCGGATTAGCACCCGGACATCCCTTTCAGACAGCTTCCTCTTGCGTCCACAGTTAGTCCTGTTGGATGTGGTTCGTCCTTCTTGGTGGTAAGAGCCATGGATACTGTGGCTCTTGATACATCACAAAGACTTACTGTCTTGGTCACAGATGCATAAGCGAGATGCGCACCAACAATTTGTCCTCTTTTGAACTCTGATATGTCACCCATAATGTTGTGTGCATTGCAATATTTTAAGCAAAACTGTGCTATTACTCTGCTAATTAAACCTTCACACTCTGCTCTTACTGGTGAAATGTGCAATCAATGAAGATTGACCACCAGGCTGGTCAAATTTAGCCATGAAACCTCCAAAACTAAATTGGCCAGTGTTTCAGTTTCATTGTGCAATCCCTGTATGTTCACACTTAAAGACCATGAACATATAGAAAGAACATTACTGTCATGATATTGGACCATATGCAAATATAAAATAATGTAGCTGTCGTGGCCGGTTTAAATCAACCAGTATTACTCTCGGTGCTCTTTCTTTTGATGGCCTTTTATTTTCCATTTACATGTCTAATGAACTCCATTCTAATTATAATATACTTGAAGTGATATGATGAATGTTTTAGACCCTGTCCTAAAGCAACCATCATTTCATGGCTGCTGGAAATGTTTACTCCTAATGTGCGGGCACTACCTACAAGGTGACATCCGTCTGTGAAATCAGCGATGCCTATAGCAATGGGAATAAAATTGTCAGCTGAGCTTGTCAAAATAAATCAAATAAATAAATAAGGCTGGAATATTTTCAATGAGCAAATACACTGAAACTGACAGTCTGAATAGAAATCCAGTCAGAATCGACCTCATGTGTCAAATCTGAGTCATATTAAGCAATCTCCAGTTCCTCCTGCCTTTATAGTTATTGCTTTGATTGCCATGTTGATTCGAAATGCTACATTTACATATGAGGCACAGTAACAGATGATGGAGAAAAATACACTCTTAATAATAACATACCATATGCTTTACATTCACAGAAAACAATTCTGTCAGTGCACCTGCAAACTCAAGCTGTTCTTCAATATTAACGCTCTACTTTAACACTGACTTGTTTTTATTCCTGCTTCCAACTCCTCTTCTATTCATCGCATGCTATAGTTGTCTAAGCAGTAAAAAAACGCTGCCCTGCTCTCCTTTTATAGACTTCCCACAGAACAGGCATGGAGAAGCTATCCATCCTCACACCAAGGGTCCTATTACTTCATTTCCTCCAGTATGTCTTTTGTGAAAGCCTGGGTTCACATGCACCTCAGGCCAGACAGTCATTCTGTGTGAAACCCAAACACAATGTATCAAAGATTGACCACTGACCCAGCAGTGTGACCCACCCAAGGGATAAATGTTAGGACAACAGAAAAACCTGACAATTTACTTGTTAGCAACGCCCACAGTTGGCAAAGAAGAATGAGTTCTCTGGATTGCATCATGGTGAAGATGTTCTACAGAATGATTAAAGAAGAAATGATAAAATGAATTGTGCAGAGGGATGAAATGTCGTGGTCGATTCATTTAATAAAAATGGCGTCGCTCTACTGTAGCGACTCAAAAAATAATCACCACGCTGTTGCATCTCAAGACCAATCTCTCATATGAAAAGAAAGAAATATCCATGCACTGATTTTAAAATGGCTCAGTAAATGGCTTTTTATTAGAAAATCATTCAGACTTGTAATCCTTTGAAACACTGCAAATATTATCAAAGCAGCAAATTCTATTGGTATGGTGGGTAAAAGCGTGCAGAAAATGAAGAACATTCTGTCTCTCTGAGGTCACATGCAATAAAATCAGCATATTCACAGCTGCACAGAAAAGATGCGTCAGAAACCCAGTTATTTCTGTTCATGCGACTCCTTTGAAGCAACTCAAAGCAGGTTGTGTATGACACCAAATCAGGTCACGTCATTTCTGATGCTCATGAAAAGCTAAACTCTAAAATCCTTTGTGATGAAACCAACAAAAGACTGCAGCTGTACACATCTAGCTAGAAAGTGTCTCTGATTGTGTTTATGTTCACCCCTCTCTCTGACTCGCTGCTTGCTTCGATTGTGGGCCTCCCACACAGGGCCACAGCATCTCAACATTAGTGAATCACTTCAATAACTAAGACACTTCTATCCTGAGATCTCCAAGCACTGCATGCTTCCAAAAGAAAGCGCAAATAGAACACTGTCTACTAAAATATACACATATACTTGTAGGCTTTTCCACAACCTTTACCCTTGCTGAGAATACCAGATGGAAGGCTTTTTCCTAAACTTTCCTCCAAGTTGAAAAAGTGAGCATTCTGTGGGTGTGGAAATTAAATATTAATATTTGTGGAACTGAACCAAATATTTAACTGTCAGTAACAACTATTTGACAATTAATTGTCAAATTTAATTGTGAATTAATTTCATTATTGATTATCAGGTCTATGTTGTGTAGCATACTGCGTCACCTGAGTTCACAAGCAGCGAATCAATTGGTACAGCATGTTTCAGGGCACTAACAGTAATCGGTGATGCATTATTTATACTTACACAATGAACAACCTTAACGTATGATACAGTAAGAGTAACTCTTTTTTTTTTCTTTTTTTTCTTAAAGTAAGAGCCAACTTCAAAGCTTTGAAGTAAACTCCACAAACTGAAAAAGATTCATCTTGCACAAGCACAACAATAAAAATGCATCTAGCATCTGAGTTTTTGTTAGACAGCCAATGAATATTGGGATTTATTTTGAATTTATTTTGACCAGTCGTTCTCATTCAACAGTTTAGAGCATTCGTCCATTGGCTAAACTGATTTGTGTGATAGTAGAAATATTGCAATAATCTGATATTTCATAAGGGCTCTAATCTGAGGTGCCGTAAACTGGTGATTTCTAAGATTGGCAACTCTAAATGAACGTCTCTGCTTGATGGGTTTTTACAAATGCACTTGACAATACTGAACTATTCCTGAACAGCTGACCTTCCTGCCTTAAAATAACGTCTCTCTAGTATTGTTCTAGAATGTAGGAAAAAAATCCAAACTTGTGTCCAAATTGACTGGTACTGTGTGCACACACAAACATATCGTCTCATCATCTACAGTATACTGCTTGTATTCAGGTCACGCTGGGCCTGGAGTCTATCCCCAAGGACTTAGAGTATGAGGCGGGGTACACCCTGGATGGGGTGACGATCCATTGCAGGGCACACACTCACACGTTTCACACACTACGGGCAATTTTTAAATGCCAAATAGCCTAACCTGCATGTCTTTTGACTGTGGGAGGAAATGCAAACTTCATGCACACAGACCTAAGTCGGGAATCGAACCCGGACTCAGTGCTAACAACTAAGCCATCATGCCACCCTTTATTTTATTTTTTATATATTTTATGATATGTCTTTTTTATCAAATACTGTAGTTTTGCTCTGAAGAGGTGTTTTCAGCCTCCTCTTACAAACAACGGTCAGTAACATGATTTTAAATGCACATCGAATTATTCTCAAGTGTATAAAATGTAACCAAGCGAGTAAAAGAGTTCAAAGAGCATAGCAGAAAGCTGATAGTCTCTCAAAACACTGCAACGCAAACACACTACAAAGGGCTAATAGATAGCAACGCTCAGTAAATCAGCTGCTGATGAGGTTATGCCAAGCTGCACAAATTACACATCAAGACCACTTTCTAAAAAGTTGAAATACCTTGGCATAGTATTTGGGATTAACTCACATGCACAGATCAGATCTCACACATTATATAAATGTTTCTCTTTGTCATGTGGGCGTAAAATGATATGCTTCAAAATTACATTTAAATATTCCATTGTAACTCCACTTAAAAGGTGGTGTTGTAGTGGTTACAATTTCTGCCTCAGGTCTGTGTGAATGGAGTTTGCATGTTCTCCTCCCCTTGCTTCTTGGTGGTTTCCTCCGGTTTCCTCCCACATGCAGTTTAGACTAAATTGCGTTCCCAAATTGCCCATAGAGTGTGAATGAGTGTGAGTGTGTGTGTACAGTATACTGGTTGTGTGTGCCCTGCAATGGATTGGCAGCCCATCCAGGGTGTACTCTGCCTCCATGCCCTTGTGTACAGGATAAAATGTACAGATTATGATGATGATGATGATGTACTCCCCTGAAATCATAAAATCATCAATTTCAAATAATCACTCTCTATAACCATGGTGAGAAGAAAAGCATCTCACACAACTAGAAAGGGCAAAGGCAGCTGGTGTTTAGTCCTGTCTGCCAAGAACAGGAATTTAATGCTACAGTGGGCATACCTGTAGGCTTGGTTACACTAGAAGATTTAAAAATCTTCTTTTTATTTGACAACATTCATCAATGCATTTCTGATTTTGGTTTTTCATATTACAGCTTGTTTTAGAGACTGTCTTAACATACTTTAAGATATGAGTTTGATCTGAACATTAACTGAAGCTCTTAAGCTGTATCTACATAATTTAATGCATTGTGTTGCTGCCACCTGATTGGCTGACTGTGTAATTGCTTCAGTGTGCACTCACAGATGTTTCAAATATGATGAGTCTATAACAAAGAGCAATCATTTCCCCTTCTTGGTCATGAAGTATAGTGTCCTTCCCCTTCAGTTCTTTCATTAGCTCATCTGCCTAGCTTCAGTTATGGATTGTGAATGAGTGAAAGTAGCAAACAGACACAGAGAAGAAATCCAGTATCACTGAGCAAGGATTTTACTTCGAAAAACCGCAATGGACAAGGTCATAGAGTAGAGTGTCTTTATTAGTACATTATATAGTACTTATATTGTGTTTAATGAATTTTATGTCATGATTAAAGGAAATGATTTTACAATTTGTAATAAATGAAAACAAACAAACTTAATTAAAAATGCCTTTCTTTCTTTTCTACACAGGCACACTAATTGGGGAGATATTGTCAAATGTAGCTGTTATTGTGGAGTCATGTAAACATATGAATCATAATAAGCCATATTTCCAGTGGCAGTAAAACTTTTTTTATTTTATGCAAACACTCCCAACTTCCTGTTGAAAATTTAATGCAGCAATGTACCTGGCACAGCAGTACTATAACATTGAAGTTGCACAGTCAGGGAAATTTTTCTGCAGGTTTCTCCTCTACATGACAATTTGGGTCAATATTTCAGCCATGGACCGGCCTTTTTCCCCCCCTATTAACATGCAATTAGAGGCATAGGTGGCTCAATGTGACAGCTACCACCCTTGAAATAAGCCCTGCTAATCTAATTGCATTCCTAACCATGACCTTTAATCTTTTAAAATGTACAAGTCATGGATCATATCTAAGCAAAGCTGATTTAAGTCACTACTGTTGTATTTTAAACACAGGGTATACAACAACACTGCAATGAATTTGGACATATAGATGTACAGAAAAACCGTGATGGTGTTACAGGTGCTTTTGTAGGCTTGCTTATTGTGCACAAAGAAATCAATCGATATTCACACACTAATAAGCTCACAATAAAGCACACCATGGCTTACCACCACTCATGAGGTTTAGTGATTTTATATTTGATTACAGCGAATGGTTAGAATAAATGACTCCACTGCTGCATCAGCATCCTCTGCATGCACATATTTCATGTTAAATGAGTTTAATTGTGAATTCATTTGTTTTTTAGGTGAATACACCATTTAAATCTATAAACAACAAATAAATTGCAAAAGCAGTATACTTTTCAATTAAAGTGGATAATTCAATTTGCATACCCATTTATGGTATTCAGAGGTTTTACAGTAGAATATTCTCAAAATGAAGTGCTTTGAAACACAGCCATGAAAAGTGATGAGAGCTGAAGAGCAGGTTGAGTCACGTGTGAAGGAATGGCAGAAACAAACGTTTTCCACTGATTATGGTGTTTGTATTGGGAGAACAAATTATGGGAGTTATTTGCCACGTTGCAGCAGGAAAGGATTTGTTCACTTGTCATTTTGAGTTTGTGTTATTGCTTGCAATAATTATTGTGTTTTGATTGCTTCTTGACCAACTGACTATCATGCTGTGTGTTAGCTGCTATCGATCAATACCAGTTAATACATGATCTTGATAAACACTGTGATTTTCAGCAGTGTGTAAAAGAAAGGAGAGAAAATGAAGAGATATTTGTTTTCGCACCAAGTATTGACTTCACATCAGCAAATACAAAGTGCCAGCTTCAGGTGTTTTCACAGTATGATAACCCAAATTAAAAATATCACAGGTTTATGCTTTCTTGGTATTGATTTTTTTTTTTTTTTTTATACAGGGTGACTTAACAAATCTCAGTTTATTCAGGTAGGGACATAATGAAGTGAACTACAATAATAAAATACATTCCATTCATTCCTGTTACTCAAATACACAGTCAAACTGTAAAGATCTTACTATACAGAGCAGTTTTTACATTTGTACAGTACGTCTGTAGCTGAATTCAACAAGAATGACACATGGCAAAACCTACTGATTGCTGTAAGCTATTTGAAGTGCACCACTAGTTTTACTAGTACTCATTGTACCATGATAGCACATAAGCATATAAGAAAATGAAATGAGTAATAGGAGTAAAAATTGTAACATTGTTACATAAACATGAGACGAGCAAGCAAGTATGGAACAGGCTTCTCAAGACGTGTAATTTGTCCTTCCACAGCGCTGCAGCTATTCTGCATGCAACCTCACATGACATTTCCTAGCTAGTTGCTCTCATCATTCATCTTTTAGATATCCACTACTGCTTTCCATGAATTATTAAACAAACAGGCATCATCTAAAGCTCAGTGGACATCTCTAAGAAACTGGGATTCCTCTAAAGTCAGCCAAACATTCAACAAAAGTTGCAGGGTGAATCTACAGCTCAGAGCACATTGTTAATAACTATCTGTAAAATAATGTGATATGGCAGATGCACATTGCCAATTTTAAAAAAGAACGTTCATGATTGTACCATTTTTCAGCCAAAACTAGTAAAAAAAAAATTTTTTTTAAAGCGCATTCATTAATTTGGTCTTTTTCTATACTCCTTATCCTGTACAAGGTTGCAAGAAGCCTGGAGCCTGTCCAAAGAGACTTCGGGCACGAAGCAGGCTACACCCTGGACAGGGTGCCAGTCCATCACAGGAAACACACACGCACTCATTCACACACTACAGCCAGTTTGGGAATGCTAATTAGCCTACTCTGCATGTCCTTGGACTACAGGAGGAAACCAAAGTAACCAGGGCAAACCCCCCCAAGGCGTGGG
Source organism: Clarias pachynema (assembly GCA_030014365.1). NCBI lineage: Eukaryota > Metazoa > Chordata > Actinopteri > Siluriformes > Clariidae > Clarias > Clarias pachynema. Next base: position 21,818,516 of record JAQMYL010000012.1, read on the forward strand.
GAGAACGTGCAAGCTCCATACACACTCAGACCCAAGGTGGGAATTGAACCCTCGACTTCAGAGGTGCAATGCCATAGTGATAACCACTATGCCAGCAGGCCACACAGCACGCACACACACGTGCCCGTGCATGCGCACACACACACACACACACACACACACACACACACACACACACACACACACACACACACAAAAGCTGTCATTTATTTTTGCATACAAATAATAACTATGAAATTCAAATAACATAGTCATCAATCTCAGGTTTTTATGTACAACTGTTTTGCTGGTATTTTGACAGCAAATTGATGGATAAACAAGTCCAATCCATGGAGTCCCCATCCAGCAACCCACAGCACCTAGAGCACCCACTGCAACGTCCTGGTGCCAGACACGACACAACACCTCCAGAAGCTCTGTAGAGCACCATGAGGTGCCAGAGCCACCCCGGTGGAACAAGGGGAACCCAAAACCTGGGTTGTTATAATGTTAAATATTTTAATGATATGGCTGATTGGTGTATATTATATGATTAATTGAACAGTTTTGAATATTCACCTAGAACAGTGCAAAAAAAAAAAAAAAAAGTGCCAAGTATAACTAAAATTTAATTGGACTCTTTTATGAACATACCTTTGCATTTTTCCAGGATTTCATAGGCTCTTTGCCTCTCACATTAATGAGCTCTCAGTATTAGACATTTCAGCCCTCATTTTTACAACCTTAAATAATTTTTTGTTTCTGTTTGTAATTTTATCTTTCAGAAAAAAATGTGGCGTTTCACTAATCCTAAAGTTCAAGCACACACACACACACACACACACACACACACACACACACACACACACTGTCTGGTGTTCCCATTGAAATCAAATGTTCCCATTTGATTTCATGTTCAAAATATATTTTTACTTTAATAAAACACTGTGACTCAGATTACAATAAATTCTGAATATGAATGAATAAAAGAAGGACACAGTTATACAGCATAACTATATACCTATAGCTTATATATTTAGCAACCTTTAGATGCTCCTGTTTATGAAAGTGTTTTTTTTTTTTTTTCGTCCTGTGCCCTTCAGACACTGTACAGTATTCCCAGCTTATTTATTTCAGTTCTGAACTATTAGGCATTATTCTGTAACTACAGAGAGGTCTCAGGACCCACCTTTGATTACATTTAAATCCTATGGCATACCAGTTCCCAAGGGGTTAAATATGTGATGGGGATTATTGCAATTAAGTAATGCAATAATGAAGCGACATTATAAAGGTTGTTAAAGTAAAGTAAAATAAAATAATTAGGTCTGATTTAAGAGGACAATGTATAAGAATATTACATAAGGGAAAACACCAGAAAAACAGGGAAATGTAACAGTAAACGAGTTAAAAAAAAAAGGTTAACGCTGTGATACATGTGTAAAACATCTCAAAGCAACTAAAGAACACACAAACAGGGGTAAAGTGTGTGTAGGTGATTATAAGCAGGAAGTGACGGTGCTGTGCTGAATAGCCGTATTCTTTTTGAAAGGTCACTAAGATTACAGACAATTACATACTTGACTAGGATTGCCACCTACACTACTTAAAAAACAATGGTGAGTGGCAAATTTTTCTCTCTATACAAAAATACAAGAGGACCCGCCCCAATTCGTGACTTAGGTTATAATAAGCAGCATTACACTTTATTGTTCAATACAGGACAGGTAGTAACTCTATCCATGACAGAAATGTGGTCATACTGCACTTGAAATCTAAATGGCACGCGATAACTCTACAACACAACTGTACCAAAGGTAAGAAGTTCTGTGTTAAATCTGCCTTATACTGTATATACTGTATCCTCCAAATGCCAGAGTTCCCATGTTGAGCTCAGCTCACCAAAGGGAAGCGGGTGGGTTTTGTGTCATGTCCTATCATGCTTCTATCTGGGCGTCAGTACTTATATTGGCTACATAGACAAGACAAATGTCAGAAATGTGGAGAAGTGCATCAAAAATATCACCTCAGTGCATTCTTTATAGCGGAATGCTGTCATATCCTGATGGCAAAGACCATATTAGTGCACAATATACTTTCGCAAAGATGTTAATAAAAAAAGTGTTTGTTTTTTTTGTCCTGTGCCCTTCAGACACTGGTCTTCCTAATCAAAATAGTTTTACATAGAATATCATAGATGAAGATAATGGTAAAAAAGAAACATAAAAAAGATAGACATAGAAAATTTTAACAACAATTTTAATTTAAATTGATTGACACATTTATTGGATTATTGAAGACCAAAGCTTCTTAGTTCTGATACATTAGGATTTCTATAGGGAAGTGTATGCATTGATGATTGGATGATTAAAGTTTTTTTAATGAAATGTTTGTTTCACATTTTTGGAACAAAAGTGTCAGTGATTTCATAACATTGGAAGGTTCTCATACATGTATTTATTTATTTTTTGTCTTATTAATTTAAAGGGAGGAAACAAAGATAAGTGTGGGAACTATATACTGTAATTTTGCTGCTACCTTGTGCTTTTTTGGGGGGGCGGGGGGGGGGGGGGAGGTAACAATATTTCAAAAAGTTTCTGACTTGTCAATCTTTAATAAGACCAAAATATTAGC
>JAQMYL010000012.1:21821228-21832854 GCA_030014365.1 Clarias pachynema
GCATCACCCGGGAATCGAACCAGCGATCTCCGGATGATAGGGCGAGCACTTTACCACTGCGCCACTCGGAGGCCCGGAAGGCCAGTGTTTTAGACGTGAAGCAGGAAGTCCGATTGTGCCTCCAAGGTACTGAGAAAGCTTTCTACCTCGATGGTATCCAAGCACTAGTGAAGCGCTGGGATAAATGCATTAGTGTGGCAGGGAATTAAATAGAGAAATAAAGGTAATATTTACTCTTACACCTGATCAAAAATGCAGGTTTGACCATCATATTTGAACCACAAGTATTCTAAATCTGCTACAGGTGGGCATATGTTGATAGGATATCCTATAATCAGAAACTAACATAAAATTATATGAGGCAGTATGACATTATACACTGCCGGGGCCAAAAATAAAACAACACAGTTTCAATAGAGTCAAATGATTGGGTTGTCTCAAGCAAAGAAAACAACTAAGGAGATTTGAAATTACTGAAACACGTTATTAAAACCTGTGAGGATAGTGCTGAACTGTTAACTTTGCGGAAGAAATGTGGTCTGAAAAACATGCAGATAAAAACACATGGAGATAATGTAAACACTTGGTGAAGTTGCATGGAAAAAATCAACAGTAAAAACCATAGCTGTGTTTCATAGTGCAAGCAAGATGATGTCCATACACACAATGTGATAAGAATTCAAATTCAAATTCAAACACAGTCATACACAGTATGATATGAAGTGAAATGCTTATACGACTGCTGTTGACCACAATATTACAAAAAATAAGAGAATTAAAAAACTTGTAAATTTACATGATATACAGCAATCAGAATAAGAATAAAAATGAAAATAAAATATTAGAATAAGATAGAAATATAAAGAAGTTAAAGAATATATAATAAAAATAGAAAAATATATACAGTATAGTAAAATGAAATATAAAAGAAATGTGATGTAGTGCAGTGTAGAACCGTGTCCAGTTATTGGCAAGATAATGTGCAAGATTGCAGTTCAAGTTCACAGTGTGCAAAATGTGCAAATGTCCCATGTGTGAACGTATGTGTGTGTCCTAGTAAAAAAAAGTAAAAGTTTGCAGTCCTGGGGTGTGCAAAATGTGCAAGCGTGAACTCACATGATTGGAACTAAACAGCTGGGGGAAATCAATTAGACTAATTTACTAATTAAATTTGGGAGCATGAAGATTGGACTTTGGAGCAATGGAAAAATGTGGTCACGTGGTCTGGTGAGTTCGGATTGACACTATTCCAGTGTGATGGGAGTCTCAGGGTAAGAAAAGAAGCACATGAAGCAATGCATTCGTCATGCATGGCCACTGTACCAGCCTCTGGAGGAAGTGTTATGATCTAGCGTTGCTTCAGTTGGTAAGTCGACTCAGCAACCTTATGTGGCAGTAAAATAAAGTCAGCTGATGTCATGAACTGTGAAAGAGAATGACCTGGAGACCATAATGTGTCATAATCAAAGCTAAAGGTGATTCAATAAAATCGTATTCCTGATCTTTACTCCATTGAACACCTCTGGGATTAAGTGGAATTCCATATATGCTCCTGGTCCAACCCCACTAATGCTCTTGTGGCTCAATGGGCAAATCCTTACAGCACCCTCTAGTGGAAAGCATTTTCAGAAAAGTGGAGGTAACTCCAACAGCCGAGGGGTACTAACTCTGGAATGGGATGTTCAACAAGCACATTTACGTCTGATGGTCAAGTGTCCATCACTAAAAGTGTCCACAAGATTTAACCTATGAAAAGCAGTTCTACTGTACATAACCATATAATTCAACAGTTAGTTGTGTTTATAACCATCTTCTTCCTTTCTTAAGCATGCCTGAGCATGAGTCCCTCTACCTCTACATTAAGTGAAGATGGGTGGAGACGCTCCAGGATACATTGCAAACTCTGTGAGGTTCAATACTGACATCTAATGGCACATGGATCACAACACTGTGCACACTTTATGACATTTGTTGTACACACACTGAGCTGCAAGTTTATCAGATAGCGTACAGGATGCAGATACACTTTATAGGTACGGTTATCAGCTGTTAACACATTAGTGGCATGGTGTGTGTGTGTGTAATAAAAACATTGTCTACTTTCTGGCTGCTGTACTCAGCATTCCTACCCTTTGAAGGTTACCATTGAGAAAGTATGGCTTGTTTATCAGAAGACCTGCTGATAGGTACAGTATGAGGCCTTCTACAGGACTAGCTTTCAAAACCTCACTTCAGTTGAAAGTGCAAATACAAAGGAAGGGCGTTAATCCGATTAAGTGAGATTATGAGAGTAAAATCGAACTTTATTTCTCTATATATTCCCCTGCTACACTAATACAGTTATCCCAGCATTTCACTAGTGCTTGGAGGAAAGTTTTCTCAGTACATCGTCAGGAGCCATCATTGAATTGCCTGCTGCCTGTCTGAAACGCTGGCCTTCCACGAACTCCTTTAATGGGAGTTAAAGAAGGATTAAGCTAGTGACAAGTTATCTGAGCCACCTCGGCTGGGATCGTCACGGGACTCTAACATGTCCTTTTTGTCTTTGGATGGACAAAATGTTAATCTTTAAACATGGAGCACGAGATGGAAATTGAAGTGTCATGTGAGGGTTGCACTTTACTCCCCTTTAAGAAACAGCACAAAGTGTGAAAGATAGCAGTTAAACTTCCCCAGCAAGTCGACTGTTGTTGTACTGCGTTCACCCGAGTGCATTAAAGAGGTAGGAAATCTCTATTAAATTAGCGCACAGGTCTTGTTGACTATTATTGTCACAGATCAATTAAAAATCACAATAAAACACAAGCGAGTATTTTCTCTGAGGTCATCTAAAGGAGATCAGATGGCAGTTTATAAAAAACCCAATGCATACATATGCTGTATACTGTGTGTATAAAACACCCATGTGCAACCTCAAAAGTTAACCAAATGCATGGGCTGCTATTTTATCAGTTAAGTCTATTTATTGTTCTATAGGGCTGTACTGAAAGTAATGCAAAAGTGGCATAATGTTTTTATTCAAATTGTACATATTGGTAGATTATTTTGGTCTCTTTTTGCAAAGGGGACACCAATGACCAGGTATTATTTGGTACGAAAAACGATATAATATTATTTTTTTGGCAATAATCATCTAAATAACTTTTCGTCTACAAAGTAGACTTGTACTGTCCTCCCAAGCAACATGCCAGTGACCAAAAGGAGGTGTGCCTAATAAACTGGCAGTTCAGCGTGTAACTCATATGTTTGAATATTTGTCTAGGTTTGAAACAATGACACTAAGGCAACTCATTCTGTTTTGGACTACACTTTATCTTCAAACACCTGATGGATCTGCAGTTAAAATGATCCATGGTGTACGTGAGATAAACTCTAAAATGAGTCCGGAGTTTCCTGAGAGCACATTACAAATCGAACCTAAAATTACAGTCAGTGTCATTCTGGGAACTGCTACAGAGCTACAGTGTGGGAACGAGACCCGAGAAGGTAAACATCCACAGATTCTGCCTGTTGCTAACAATGAGGTTCCAGGTTCTAAACTCCATGTTTCTAAACTCCAGGTTCTAAACTCCATGTTCCATGTTCTTCTTCGTCTGTTCTGTAGGACTGGTTCTGTGGTGGCAGACCCCGTTTGGATCCTTTGGAGAAAGATTCCACTTCACCAATAAGGACCCGATAGAGATGATTAACGGCAATCTGAGGATCTCGAAGGTGACAATAAGTCATGCTGGACTCTACAGCTGCCACCTAGTGGACAGTAGAGGCACGACAATCATTCCATACAGTGTGAATGTACAGAACAGAAACATGCTGAAGAAAGGAACGAAGATAAGAACAGCCAGAGAGGCCGAGACGTCCACCGGCGGTTACTCAGATGCTCACTTCGCAGCAGCCGTCTCGTCATCAGTGTTGATCACCTTTATAGGTGCGTTTACGCTCGGTGCGTTAAGCCAACCCTACGTCATTAAGGGTCTACAAAGAACGAGGGCCAGGATTTGTCCTAAAAAAAGCAGCCGCCAAGACACATCAAGAGAGACTGTGATTTTTCACAGAAATCCAAAAACTGACGAAGGCACTGTAGAATTTGCGCCAGAGTCCTCAGCCTCCATCAATTCTCCTTCTAACATCAAGACAAACCAAGATGAGCCTCGCTTGGAGGGTGACTCAGTAAGCAGCAGATCAAACGAAAAAGCTGATGATACATCAGATCAACATGAAGAACAAGAAGGAGAGGAACAGAAAGCCGGACAGGGATCAGAGACGATCGCGCACAAACAAGCCAAAAGGGTTATTAAAGTATACAACTATGATGATGATGGGAACCGATACAGCCACATTAAAGAACCTGAGGATATCCCCACACCCAGACAGAGAGTGCTGTCGCTTACTCGACTCCAAAGCATCATGAGCGAGGTGGAATCACCAGATTTCTCCACAACCAAAGACTCTAGCGAACTAGATGAAGCACTCAGCATGGCCTAAGCAAACAATCTGGAGTGTAACATTACTGAGGAACTGGATGGGATTTAAGGTTGAAATATTTACAGAAATATTTCTGAGTACTGACACCTGACAGATGACGAAGGCCTGTGGACATACCAGGAAATTAGAAATGTCCCTTTTTTTTTATACCCTTGCACATGTAGACATCTACTGTTTGAAAATGTTCTTATCACTATGACTTAGTAAATCATCTCCCTAACCACTTACAGCATCAAATATTATGTAATATGAATTTTAAATGTTTAAATCAACTTTACATGATTTTATGAATGTGGGGGGAAAAAACATTATGTTCCAAAAACATACAAATATTCCCCAGCTCTTATACTTCAGAACCCCTTGGAGAAGTGGAGTAGGTGATAAGGATCACGCAGGGTCACTATGGACTGCCATAATTCACTGGTATCTGAGGACATCTCACTTCTGTCCAACTTTAATCCTAATTTCATTGTGTTTGATCTTTTTCATTATCATCCTTTCAAGGAAAGAGTCTTTCAAGAAAGCTTTCTTTTCGCTTGCCTGTCTTACTTTTCTTGAGCAGGTTCCTCCTCATCATCATCATCTGAAAAAAATGTTTATCATTAACTTTAACTTTTATCTTTATTATTATTATATATATATTTTTTACAACTTTAATTCTTCTGGAACCAAGGATGAACAGGTTTCTCCACATCATCATCATCCCCCCCAATGATTGTTGTCTGAAGTATTCCCTTTGTCCTGTGTAGGCAATTCTACCTCACTATTGCTATCATCATCATCACTTTCATCCTGGTCCTCAGACTGACATTTAAACCTTCTATAACTACCAACTCTGTATCTGAGCAGTGGATTGCAAAGCCTTGTGATGTTTCTCCTAAGTGTCATCCAGAGAGACCTGACACTCTCACGCTCACTCACTCACCTTCTATACCGCTTTATCCTGTATTCAGGTTCCCGGGGACCTGGAGCCTATCCCAGGAGGCTTATGGCATGAGGCAGGGTACACCCTGGATAGGGTACTAATCCATCGCGGGGCACTAATACATACACACACTCACTCACACACTACAGGCAATTTGGGAACGCCAATTAGCCTAACCTGCATGTCTTTGGACTGTGGGAGGAAACCGGAGTACCTGGAGGAAACCTACCAAGCACGGGGAGAACATGCAAACTCCATGCACACAGGTAGGCAACCTGTTGATCATCAAACCCGTTTGTGCTTGTTGAACATCTGATTCCAAAACCCTACACATCCCTACACCTCATTTGCTTTCATAATAACTTCTATTCTTCTGGGAAGGTTTTGCACTGGATTTTTTTTATATGGAGATTTTTCCTTTCAGCCACAAAACCATTAGTGAGTGAAAGCACTAGTGATGTGTGAAAGTGTTAGTGATTTTGTTTGAGAGCATTAGTGATCCAGGGTGAGGAGGCCTGGGATGAAGTTAGTGTTCCAGTTCATCCCAAAGGTCAGTGAGAAACTGACGCAGATCATGTCAGAAGATCAGGCCGGTGATTAGTATACTGGTGATAATGAATGCCGAGTGGTTGGAATAGATGAGAGGGGAAATGAGGTTGCTGCTGAATTTGTAACATAAACAACCACTTTTTTAATTGTATCTTAAGAGCCTTGCAGCCTGTCACAGGAAAACATTTGTTCCCATATCTTTTATTTAATCTACATAATGTATTTTAATTTGATATTTAGAAATGAGAGGTGGCTCAAGACCTGTGCACAGTGCTGTATTTTTGTTCATGCAGTATATTTCCTTGAATACTTCCTGATACCACTTACATAATAATTATTTAAGGATGATGCATCGTTTTTTCCTGCAAAACTAATAGGATTAGTGTTATGTGGTAATGATGGTGAAGAATGTAAGTCTGGACCAGCCTTTGATTACATATTGCATCCAAAGTCACTGGCACCCCAGGGGTTAAACATGTGATGTCATTAAGTTGGTAGCTCTTGACTGGAAGCAATAAAGTTGGTGATGTTGGTGACAGCAGAGATGTTTAGAATCAAAGGGTAAATTATCTGGCTGATTTAAAAGCATACAAGCAACATAAAAAAAAAACTACAAGAAAATCAGAACATTACATGGGAAAAACAACATAGCATCATAGAAAAAAAGCATCAGAGAAAAAACAAACATACTGCAAACAGGTGATTATAAGCAGGCAGTGCTGCTGATTGTCATCCAGAATTCCCATTGCAATGCACCTCGAAATGAAAAACAGCACTATGTGTCTGCTTACCGTGCAATCAGAGTGTAGTTCTGAGACATGGGCCCTGAAGAAAGGCACAGGTGAGCTTCAGTATGGCACGAAGACAGCACATGCTAATGAAATAAAAAGCTTGTGTAGAATAGGCACATGATTGATTTTATGTGCTTAAATCTTGTACGGCTGGAGTGACAGTCAATAGAGTCAATAACGTCCATACAGTAAAAGTGTTGAGTCTCTTCTAAGCAGAGATAACAGATCCATAGGACAATCTGCAGAGAGGGTTTGAAAGGATAACGCATACAGTATATGGCATTCTATTGAGAGTTATGCTGATCGTAGCAATACACTAATAGACTCATAAACCTTCCCTGTCCTAGACAAGGCCTTTTAGCCAATGTCATTTATTTGTGCAGGGTGAGAAGGGTAGGATGCTTTTTAAGCAATGACCCTGACATATTCGCTTAATGTATCACAGCATTCACCATTATTGAATCAAACTGCTGGGAGCAAGATTTCCCCCTGCAATCTTTTCAATAACATGCAGCCGACTCACAGCCACATTTCCGTTTAAATGGCTGCTTATGCGTCGATGTACTGCTCACTTTTTCAATTTAGTCCATGTAGTAATCATGTAATCGATCGTCTGAATCACCAATTTGGTGCCAAATCCTTTATACAAGGGCAAACAAATAAAACATAGCCTGCAGGAGACAGAAGGCACCCATAGATGATAAAAATGAAATTGTTCAGTGTTTTAAATATATTTATAAAAGGGTTGTGTGCAGTGAATCTAATGATGAAGGCCTTTAGCAATGTCATTAAATAAATTTAACAAGCAGCTATAACTACTGAGGCATATAAAATGTATGCACACTTGTTTTGTGCAAAATCTAAACAATTCTTGCCCAGAAAGTAATCTTTGGGTTTATTTTCAGGATGAGAATGAAAAAAAAAAAAAGTCCAGGAAGCAGAAAGTATGACTATCAGCTGAACAGTGCTGCAATTTTACCACCAAGTGCATTTCTCATGACCTCCAGGGTGAAACAATTCTGCAGGACTAAAACAGCCAGGCAAAGACTGACTTATAAAAGTTATATGTGCAAGCCAGCCAGGCACGGCTGACTAATAAAAGTTATATGTTCATGGAGGCAATTCCATAAAAGTTTGACAGATACATTTGTTTCTCAAACGATGCACTTACATTTAGCTCTTCCAAACAAAGGCAAGTCCGAAGGCAGAAGAGCAGGAGGCTACTCCTACATTTAATTTTGTTTATCATCACAAAAACACATTTTATCGTTTGAATAAAGGCTACTTCATACATGAATGCTCCTTATTGGAAAAAAAAAAAAAAACATAGACACAACAACAAAAGCTAAGCATGAACTCAAGCTTAATAACATAAGCTAAAAACCTGATCAGAAAGCCAAATAGTAGACTAGTATTAAAGCCAAATCTAAATATATAAACACAAAGACAAATAGCAAGATATTCCTAATAGCACCAGAAAGCAGTCTCTACTTTCAACAGTAATTTGGTATAATCAGGGTTAATGTTTGTTTTATTGTTAAGTTGAATTTTTTTTTTCTTTAAACACAACTGCCATTACTAGCAATTACTAGGTGCATCACTAAACTGGTTCAAGGTTCCAGGTATATTTTAAACAGTGACAAAAACAAACATTTGTACTACAACAGAATTTCTCCTTCTAAAACTTGAAGACTAAAACTAAAACCATGGATTTTATTCTGTCATGTGAGTGGTCATAAGAGCCATCATTACGATAAAAAGCAAAGTAGCAGGACAGGACTACTTGGCTAACAGTAATTAAAGGTGTAACAGCCAACAAGCTTGTTAACACATTGGCTAATGTAAAAACATAGCTGGATGACACATTGTTACCGAATATTCAATGCAACTGGATATGTAACTTAGCAAATCACACTGCTAATGAAATTTTCAGATGAGATTTTCTCACAAATTTAATACACCGAGCCTGAAATAAAATTTTAAAGTAAGCAGCACATTCAAGAAAATATAGTTTAGCCATATTCAGCATACTACAGTATATGAAACTTCAGTGGCAGTCACTGACATTGATGCTCAACTGTTTCTCACTCAAATCAAATATTAAACCAGGAAAGTGTTGCCAGGTCTATGTCCAGTGTATGCCAGGTGACATGCCAGTGTATGTCACTATGTTGTCTCTATGTACAGATTTTCACGAACAGAACTTGTTGGAGACAAGTTATCTGTAGATTTTCAAGGATCAGACATTTCACTCAACTAAATGTTCATGGGAACGATTGCAGTGGGTTCAATTGCAGGGGTTGTCATTCATAGACATTAGTTTATTAGTTCATTCATAGGTCTTCAGTTTAAAAAACATTCACACTATTCAAATGTTTTACAGAGCTTGAAGTTTTCTGTAAATGTCAATCGATTTTTTTGACTACATTCATGAGAAATTTCATTGCAAGTCTTGATTTGCCTCATGTACGATACATTTTTATCATAACAGTGCTATCCACACCTTCCGCTTGCGTGAGCTCACAGATGGCCCTGATTGGCTGTAGAGCTGTGATTAATGTGGGAGCACTAAGTACCTCTCATCCCTCCCCTCTGAGAGCTTGGCTAATCAGCTCTTGGCTAAAAAGCCATATATTAACTTATATCTTACAGTACAATGTCTATCTTTCACACACATTAATAATAGTAATCAAAAGACCAGTCTTCATTCGCACCCAACAAACCTAACACAGAAAATGGTAAACTCATTGCTTGTGCCTTTAGCACACACAGTCTATCTATCTACTTCTACACCATCCCCAGGGAGCGCTATTGATTTCCCAGTTATTAGAGACACCAAACTATTGAACACCAGATGACAGTGTGTGGGTCCATGAATGCTTCTCCCAAACGGGCTTGCTGAGCTCTGTTTGGCTTGAGACATTTTCCCTAGAATCTCATCTGCAAAGTAAAATTAAAAGAAAAACGCATTGTGCTGTGTATACCCATGGTTAATGGTGCTGCAGAAAAATTTGCTAGCTAGAGGGAAACTGAGAAATTGGCTTCCACACAAACTCACAGGGAAGGTATGGTGCTCATGGCTGCATGACATAATGGGGTAGGCTGTGTGTGGCTATGAAAGATAGAACAGGAAATTGGATGCTCTATTATTTAGCAGTGCTAGATAAAACACCGACAGTTACACCAAACATAATATAGTGATATGTATTTTTATCAATAATAATAATAATAATAATAATAATTATTATTATTATAATTATTATTATTATTATTATAATTATTATTAGAAGAAGAAGAAGAAGAAAGAAGAAGAAGAAGAGAAAAAATGGGAATTTTTATATGAACATTCATTGGTAAGAAATAAGAATATTCATTATTCTCATATTATTATCATTATATTATATTCATTCTACAGGATATTATGGATCTTGAAATGGAACGTTGTCAAAACCTCAATAAAGAGTCTTAGATTACAGGTTTCTTACAAGGCTGTAATACAGTACTGCTACTTGGAGACAATGACAGTGAGCAAGTCAGAGAGTACATTTAAATTGGTGCAGGAAGTAGCATTGCCAGCTTACAGCTTGGAGATTTGCATGTTCTCTCCATGTCTGTGTGAACTGCTGCCCCATTCATTCCAGAACCGCAGCAACACTGATCGGGATAAAGCAGTTATATAAGATGCCTGAATAAATTTAAAATGAGCTTAAAGTTTAAAACAAGCATGTACTTTTACATGTAAAAAATAATAATGAGTTGTGTCAAATAAGTGCTTTGTCTAAGAAAACTTAAAACATTCCAGCCGATAGTTTTAACTTCAATTAGTTTAAACAGCTGATGTATTTCAAAGGAACCCTTTTTTTTGTGAAACTTGGCTGTGTATATTGACTTGAAAAGGAGCAATTAAAAAGAAATCAATTAATTGGAACAAATAAGGCTAGGTATTAGAACTAAGGAAATTAGTAGCTGGCACGCTGCAGTGGGTGAGCTGCATTACTGGATCTAGTCTCACAGTGTGTAACTCAGACATGCAGTGAATGTTCTTGGGAATTCATGAGTGATTGCATTTTCATCAACTTACTAACATGAGTACAAAGCTAATTGGTGATATAGTGACAGCAAATTAAATGCTGGGCACACACACACACACACACACACACACACACACACCCTATGTAATACCACTTCACACATGTTAGAAAGCATTTATCTACATTACATACTAAAACTCTTTGATTACTCCTTCCTGAACAACAATCGAAGTGTTCTCTCAAGGTCAGGAAGGACTTTAAAAGAGGTGTTTTAGCAAAAGCAACTCCTTTTCAGGTCTAAGATCTTTCTCAGGATTGCTTTTGTTTAGCATAGAGTTAATACAGTGGATAGAAATTGGGAACATTTTAAAGAAAAGTGATTTCCAGTAGGGCTGCATGATTATTTTGAAACATACTGTACTACAACTGTGATTTAAACTGTGATATGTACGTAACTATTAAATGTTCCATTTTGTATTCACATGTACTAACTTAGGTTAACAGTGAATAATTAGACAAATTATCTTATTAACAGTATGTTTGGCATTATTTATTTATCAACTCAAAGTTATTTAAAAATAAATGTAATATAATGCTTAAAAAATTATCAATTATTATTGATAAACTTGTTTGTGAATTATTATTGATAAACTCTACATAAACTCATGTCTATGTGTATATTATCTATCCAAGACCACTGGCAATCCATTGCACAAAAAAATACAAAACAAATATCAGTAATATCTTGTGAGGGTTGCCCACTAGAGGGCCGTGTTTTCATTTGTAGTTTTTGTTGAAAGACCCGGTTTCCCAGAGTGCACCTCAGTCAGGTGACGAGGGTTGCTCAC
>JAQMYL010000012.1:21863904-21881515 GCA_030014365.1 Clarias pachynema
GTGGGGACAAAGCGACGGCTCAGTAATCTGGAGACCCAGATCTAATTCCCCCGGACCGTGGTGGTACAGATGTTATAATTTATACCCCTTCATGCGCTGTTATTTCAACATTATTTCAACATATTAACTAATCCAAGTAAAAATATTCAGTTTAGCTTTTCTAATTAATATCGGTTGGTGGGGTGTTTGTTTACATAGAGCAAGTAACTTATTAATAGCTTATTTCGAAGTAAATTATTACTGTTAATTCCATCACTTTTACTCAACATTTTGATTTTAGCGCATAACAATGTGCTCTCAGTTTTGGTATTTTACATGACCTAACCTTGCACTGCTGCAGATGTGTTTGCTGTAATGACCCGTGTTTTTACCCGTGTTAACATCACTGTTTTTTATTAGCACCATTGTTTCAGAACATATGAGACAAACTGGTTTTAAATTTCCTGCAGGAAGAATAAACTTACATTGATCTGTTTAATCATATTTAAAGGTTCATTTTTATAGTGTACTTGCCTTTATTTTGGAATAAGCCATAAGATTTTAGCACTTTGTAGGTGCATAACGGTCATTTATGTGTCTTCCGCGTATTTTTGGTAAACTATTGCCTTGATTGGCTCTGTTGAATGACACGTACATCCACATTAAGGGCATTCACCTTAAGGGCAAAAGCGCTAAATTTTTACAAAAAAGTGATGGTTGCTTTGATGTAATCTGGCACATAATTGGTTATAACGTCCCTTCTACTCAATATTTTGATTTCATTTATGAAACAGATTTAACTTCACGCAAATACAGATGGACTGGCAAAGTTTCATTAAATTCTGTCGAGACAATTTTCATGATGCTGTGACAACATCGGCTGGACAGACATACAGAAAGACAGAAAATTTTCTGAGACTGGTCTCAGGGTCCTTCAAATGTATGATACATAATGATATCACTGAAAGAGTGAGTTCTGATCAATGTACAGACTTAACATTTCTCATATAGTAACAGGATTGATAAGCGGAGAGAAAGCACAGGAACCAAATTCCCTGTCAGTACATCTGCAATAGGAATGACAGTTATACAGAGATCAACAAGGGAGCAAATGCATTGCAATCATTTCTGGTACTGTGGGAAAAGTTTTTAAAATAAGAAGAGATTACCTTACTAGCAAAGAGATTGTCTTGGGAGACGTTGGACATTTTAACAGGACAACTAATATTCAGTCAAAATAACAAAAGAAGGTATGACCAATTTCCTGACTTAAATCCCACTAAAAAATTTTAAATTGTGAGTCCATCACCAGGACACATCATAACTTTAGGGAATTGGAGACAATTTGCCAGCAGAAGTTGTACAAAATTGGACCCTAATGCTGCAAAAACCCTAGTTACTTTTTTTTTTGATGTCTCAAAGCTGCAATTGCCAACAACCGCTTTAAAATGTACAAAGAACAAATATTTTTTCATTTTCTAGTTAATTTTTTTAAACATACCTTTGTTTATGTTTATAAATATAGTTTTCCGATCATGTTTATTACTATAAAGTCAAAAGTTACATTTTAGATATATTTGGATATACTGTATGCACTGCACATAGTGTTTAACACTGTAGCCTCGCACCTCCTCTGTCGAGGGTTTGAGTCCCGCCTTCGGATTTGTGCGCAACCCGAGTGCTCCGGTTTCCCAGTTCAAAGAAATGCAGAGTAGTCTATCTGGTGTTAAGAAATTGCCCGTAGTGTGTGAGTGAGGGTGTGATACAGTACAGTATATGCCCTGCAGTGGACTGGCACCCTGTAAATTTTCATTGAAAAAAGTACAACTTGGCGAAAACAAAGCAGAAGATACTCAAGCATACCAAATTAGGTTTTTTTGTATTAATAAGTAAGTCAGAGAGTTCCACCGTACAGAAAGACAAGCAGACATTGGGCTTCAACCTGAAATAATAATATCCCTGTTTTACTTTTTTAGCTTTAACCTTTTAACTCTTTTCCAACAACATGTACTTAAGCTACGTAGTATGATATATAAATAAACATGCCTTACATTGCCTATTCTCATAAAGACTGTCCATAATGTAGACACTATGTAAGGAAATGATCTTCCACTGCAGTAAGTCTGGTTCAATGGTGCGTAGTGCTTATGATGGTGTGCTAGTACACTTATTAGTATATAATAAGCTTATACACGTATTAGTAAGGATTTAAATGTCAAAAGCAAGTACTCTTTTTCCCTTTCGTGAATAAATGTTTTAATTTAGCTGCTGTTAATTTAATAGATTTACACTTTTACTGCCCACTTCATCTAACATTTTAAGATGTTAACCGTCTGCATCTCCAATGGCATCTTTAAACCCACAGAATTATAGAAAGTCAATGTCAACATTGATTAGGATGCTTACACCCTGTTCAAATGAGTTTTTTGGCCCCATGGTGTGTGTGTGTGTGTGTGTGTGTGTGTGTGTGTGTGTGTGTGTGTGTGTGTTTCCTCAGACAGCCCCTGGTTCCACATATAATATGAACTGCAGTCCCTCACAGCTGGCCTTGATAGGAGTGGGGAATAGTGTGATTTTTACGGAACAGCAGGAAACAACAGGGTTAGGAGAGAATTAAGGTAACAGTCAACCTTGTGTTCAGGTTTTCTGGTACTGTAAATAATAACATTTTCAGATCTGGTTTATCACATGGGCAGTTTAATATCAGTATGTAAACAAACAAACAAATTATGAATAGATATTTTAATGATAATTGGAAAAAATTACACAAAATAAACATATATTTTTTTTAATATTCCACAATCATTCTCATGAGAAGTGTTTTTTTTGCTAACCATATGTGACAATTTAACACATCTATGACATTACAGCGCTACAATATTCTAGAATATTTATTGCAAACCATTTACCTATACTACAGTCTTCCTTCTTTGCACCGAACGTAATCTTTTAGCTATTTCACCCAAAAAATATATATATATAAATCACATTAGTGTAAAAATAAAAATGCCTATCAGAGATAACATTTTCTGTATCAGCCTGTAAATGAAAACAAATATTCTTCCTTTAAAAAATTGCTTTAAACCCACGCAGGAGGCTTATGGCACAAGGCGGGGTACACCCTGGATAGGGTGCCAATCCATTGCAGGGCACACACACATACACTCACACACTTTAGGCTAACTGGCTTTTCCAAATTGCCCAATCTGCAGATCTTTGGACTGTGGGAGGAAACACACCAAGCACGATGAGAACATGCAAACTCGGAACCCTGGAGGTGCAAGACGACAGTGCTAACCACTACACAACGGTACCCCCTATAATGGGTTTAAAATTAAATCAAATAAAAACAATCAAGTTTTTTAAAATAAAAGTATAAAGTATATTTAGGATCATAAAAGTCCTTGCTTGGGTTAGATATTATTCTATAATGAATTCTATATTAAATTAGCACTATTCATTATTTCACACTGTACTGTAGACACTATGGCTTAATGTTT
The DNA here is from genome assembly GCA_030014365.1 of Clarias pachynema. Classification (NCBI taxonomy): domain Eukaryota; kingdom Metazoa; phylum Chordata; class Actinopteri; order Siluriformes; family Clariidae; genus Clarias; species Clarias pachynema. Next base: position 21,867,384 of record JAQMYL010000012.1, read on the forward strand.
TGTTTTGTTCTTTGATTTAAAAAAAAAAAAAACACAACAGTTGTAATATTTAATGATGTAACAAATATCTGTAAAACAGCTTCAGATCTAAACTAAAAAAATATATTCTTATTTTTAATATATATATATCTTTGATGCAATTTTATCATTAACATTTTGGGACTATTTTTCAGCTTTTAGCCCCAAAAATGGCTCCATCCGTCATTATGCTACCTCTTAAAAACCCATACATGTTTTTTTTACCAAGATAATGACAAACATATATCCAAATTAACCCAAAGATTGTTGTGGGACACAAAATCAATATTCATCAATGGACATTTTAACCCATAGTAAAAACCCTGTTGTCTGAATTGAAGAGGGTGCCCACATGCAATATTTTGGTAAAAGAAACATATACTGTATGCTAATTTGTTTCAGCTTTAAATATAAAATGTTTATATAAAATATTCACTTCATATTAATCCTTTATTGTTATGATGTGTGTCAATATTCTGGAAATAACAGTAAATGATAATTGTGGACTTATAATTGTGGACTTGGCTTGTCTTGAGACAATCCAAAAATCACATTGTTTAATATACAGTACTTAATTCTCAATAATTGGCACATTAGGTTGGTATTATTAGTAGGCCTTGGGGCTGAGGTTAAAAGTAAACCTATTCAACTTAATTAAGCAGTAAAATAATCTCACAGCATTAAAAACATAAATATTTTTATAGGCAGCATATTGGCTTAGTGGTTATCACTGCTGCATCACAGGGTTTGAATCTTGCCTCCGATCTGAGTGTGTTCTCATTGTGCTTTGCAGGTTTCCTATGGGTACTCCGGTTTCCTCCTGTAGCCCAAAAACATGCACTGTAGCGTGATTGGCATTTCAAAATTGCTAGTAATGTATGTTTGGGTGTGTGAGAGGGTTTGCTTGTGCTCTGCAATGGATTGGCATCCAGGCTGTACCCCACCTTATGCCTTGAGTTTCCTGAAACATATCCAGTGATACGTGATATAGAGGATGCACAATGTTTATAAGTATGTGCACAAAATAGTTTATTTCAAATGTTAAATACATGATTCTGGAATTTAATTGAATTGTGACTGAGTGAGTGAGCTATCTACTCTACATCATGCAAATAAACTCTTAAGCAAAGTAAAGCTCAACTTACTACCCCTCAAGTTGGCTTAGGGTACTGTAAGTGCTACAGTATGAGTTTGAAATTGGGAAACGGTGTTGAACAGATCAGTCAGACACTGTGTGTTGAGTAAAACAAGATTAGAGCTGCAGTCTAGGATCATGTGTGTACAAAATACTCTCTCCAGGGAGCTGATTTTGGCACATCCCTCTCTTTGATTTCTTTTTGGATAAAGGGATTAATGAAAGGATTGGTGGCCCTGGGTCACTATGTGAGATTAGGGGTCAAGGAGTGCTAAACAGATCAAAGTCATCACTGATTTACAACCTCTTTCACCAGGTTAGTTTTAGTCAGCAAAAAACATTAATGATTATCATTTAAATTTTAACAAAATTAATCGATCTTATCACATGTATATTAAAACATGATGTGCATTCTGATGTGGAGATTAAGGCAAATCATCATATTAAATAATTTTTAATGCAGAATTCCCAGAAGGGGTGAGGGGCATTTTATTACTGAGGACTACACTTAATTCGTGGTAATGGAACCTGTAATGTCTTTGAATCATGTTATACACAATCACAGCGGATTAAAGCATCCCCTGGAAATTACAGTCATGTCTTGTTAGCATCAGCTTGGTTAACATTCTTGTCTTAAACCATTGAGATCAAGGCTAATCTGTCCATGTTTACTGCTGGACTGGTACATAACTGATTTTGACTTCAACAAGGACCTATATAGTAACCCATCTTTGTAATTACAAAAACAGTGTTGCCCTGAACTCTATGACCCAATAAATATACTCCCCATACACAATCTCCTTGTTTTATGTAATGGCTTTTATATCCATCAGGTCTGAATGTATTTTACTCCTTATCATTTTACGTCATCAATTTATTGCTATGTCCAGGGTCAAGGCTGTACGAGAAAGTGAAAACAAATTGAGAATGTTGCTGAGCCTTTGCACCGGCTCTCTACCGCTCAGCTTAATAATAAATAAATTTCAGTGCAGCCTTGCACATTTATGCACAGTGCTAAAATACTGTTAACAGTACTGAGACAAAAATATAAGACCATGGTTTTTGTTGTCTGTGAGCAATACAGACAATAACTTGGTTCAAGAGATTGCTTAAGATAAATTCAGCCTTATTAAAAATAAAAAAGAAAAGATAGAAAGAACAGGAGCAGTTTAAGAGGGAGGGTGCAAGACCCTCAATGAAAGCACAAGAGGGCATTAAAAAGCTATCTGTCATAGGCAGGCAGGAAAGACCTGTCGGTTTTCTCCGCAGCAGCACTGATGTATCACTAGGATTTCCTCAAATGCATATGACTGTAGTTCCTTTGAAAGCATTCCACAGAAAGCATTCTAACTCATTTCCTAACATCCAGCCCATTTCAAATGAGCTCTATTAGCCAAATTAACCAGGAGGTGGCCGAGTCACATAAGCTCCATTTTGGCAGTCAAGTTTTGTGATTTGAGTCTATGCGTGGGAGAGATTTACATATTTGCATATGTGTAAAATAATGGGTGTTACTATATGCATTGATCTGTATTTGGTACAGCAAGTAAATACTGTATTATACCTTATCCTGTTAACATCACAGCATTTAATGCCTTACCAGAGAAGCATGGAGGATAATGAAATCAGAAACCACAGATTCAAAGCAGACCATAGAATAAGATTTTTGAGGGTGGGAAAATTCATTAGCGGATTTCTTGGGGTATAGGGGATTAGCAATCCCTTTATGCTGAGATGTAATTGAAGAACACATGCATCTCATTTGGTTCACACACAAATGTGATTTGCAACGCTTCCTGTGGCCCCTGCTAAGCACAGTTAAGCCATAATTTGATTTTATACAGTGCAAAAGAGTCCTGTCTCATTTAATAGAATATATTAATCTATGAGCATGGCCACTGTGCTTGGGTGTAGCTTCAGTATTCTGTATAAACACGTTCCTTTATTCTAAACAGCCATCCGAAATTAAATGTAGTCTCTAAGCGTAGGCCTGAGTAACCCAACTTAAAAAATATATATGTGGATTAGCATAATGTGCAAACATTACATTCTCATTATATTACAGTATGAGAAGATCATAAAGTGGCTTAAACTATGTGCATTAATGTGGCCATATTGGAAAGCTCTTAGTTTCACTAATAATCATATATCATAAGGTCGATAAACACTATATGCAATTTCCACAAGGGTTTAGAGATGGTACAGTATGAAGTAAAATCAGGAAAAGTTAATTACAGTTTTTATCCCTCATTATATTATATTATATTATATTATATTATATTATATTATATTATGTTTTATGGGGTGTTTTGTGCAGTATATTTAAATGCACAAAAAGTCACAAATGTGTGACGAATCAAAACATTACTGAAGATAATTTATTTATCCTTATAGCAAAAACCAAGGCTATAGGTTTTAAACACATAAACAACCACGAATAGCACGCCATTAGCAAGCTCCAATTCCACCTGGCTAGATGAACTCAAATCTACCTTACTGCCAACTTCATTAGGAACACATTATTAATACTGGGTAGAACCTCTTTTAATCTTACAAGAGCCTCTCAGGTTTTTGTGGTATGGATTCCAAGGTGTTAAAAACATTCCTTTGAGATTCTGGTCCATGTACTCTATGTTTGTATCACGTAATTGCTGCAGATTTGTGAGCTGCACATTCGTGTTGCAAATTTCCTGTTCCACCACATCCCAAAGGTGCTCTCCTGGATTTAGGCCTGGTGACTGAAACTTAAAACGATGTCGGACTGGTAATAAGTGGGCCTAGTTTGTGCCAAGAAACATTCCCACCAACAACAACAAGAAGTGTTGACTCAGGGAAGGTTAAGTCCACGAATTCCTGCTGTTTATGCCAATTTCTGCCACTTCCATCTGCATTTCACAGGAGAAATCAAGGTTTATTGGACCAAACTATGTAAAAAGAATAAGAAAATAAATAGTACCTTTAACTATAATTAAAAAGCATACCTGAAGTACATATACTTCACAATGTAATTGTACTCTAAGGCAGTCATTTTATTTATATTTTCTTCTATACTATATTATGTATGATACTTATAATGTAGTAAGATTAAAAAATAATGCTGCATGTGAGGATTGAGGTGTTTGCACTTCTGCTGTGTTTCTTTTATATTTATTTGCCTATTAAAACGTTACTAGCCACCAGATACCCCAGTCATTATCTAATATCTGAATTTGCAATATTGCTGTCCTAACACAAACCTATTGGCTATCTATAACTCCTACACCCTACAGTACTTTGTTACTTCTCACCACTGTTAGGTTCGGTTTTCTATACTGAACATGCTGAAACAGTTTGCCCTCCATTGTTCTGTTTTCCAGAACAGTGTGATTTCTAGACTAGAAATATATTAATATGTAATGCACTGCACAGTCAGATTCCACTACATTATTTTCCTTACTGAGTAAAAATTAAACAGATAGTTATCCCACAATTAATTAACAGTCTTTAAATATTTGATAATTCTATCTATTTTCGAATTTGAAATGAAACAGAAAAAGTTATTAAAATTTAATTATTAAAAATAATTTTAGTATTACTTCAAAATGATATACATTCATTCAGCTGGACCCATGCAGAAATGTGTATATCTCCCCTCATCTGTGAAAAATAATTGAATGCTTAATAACAGCCCAAGTAGCGCACATACAGTATGCACTCAAATCAGCCCACTTGTTTCTTGGCCAGCTGTGCTGTTGCATCATTAGATCATGTCAAATAGTGTTAGCATCGGGTTTTTTTTTTTAACATGATCAAACGTGATAGTTGAGTCATTCACTAGCGCAGGAACTATATCACCACGTATAATGCTAATGTACAGTAATGTGCATAGATCTAGTATTTGTAAACAAAAAATTGTAACATGGATATGTAATCTCACTCACTCACTCATCGTCTTATACTGCTTTATCCTGTATACAGGGTCACAGGGCGCCTGAAGCCTATACCAGGAGACTTCGGGCGCGAGGCGAGGTACACCATGGACAGGCCAATCCATCGATGGGCACACACACATTCACATGCTTATTCACACACTATGCCAATTAGCCTAACCTGCATGTCTTTGGACTGTGAAAGGAAACAGGAGATCCTGGAAGAAACCCACCAAGCACGGGGAGAACATGCAGACAGACTCGACATGGGAATCAATCCCTCGACCCTGGAGGTGCAAGGCAAGAGTAATTAATTACAATTTTTTACTTATTTTAAATTTCATTTTGAATCTAATTGCACTTGCCAAATCCAATGTGAGTTCTCATGGCTGTGTGATGCAACTAAACTGAGGGAACAAGCATACTTTTTGGAAGGGCATTTAATTTAAAACAGGAAGTGTAAAACTGATGACATTCATAGAAGACATTCAAACATTTTAAAGAAGGTTGTACATCTATGAATGACTGTTCTGGCTGAGATGGCTCAGAGCCCACTACAGTCGTTCCTTTGAATATTCAGTGAGAGAAGTTCTGATCCTTGAAAAATCAACAAATAAATTGTTGACAACTTGCATAAGAGACAAATCTGTCTGTGGCAACTGTACACACAATCGTTCACAAACACCACTTGCACATTACAGGAACTCGGCTGGGAGTTATTGCCACATCCCCTGTACAGACCTGACCTTGCCCCAAGCCATTTCCACATGTTTGAGTCGTTCCACGGGGGCCAGAATTTAAACATGAAGTATGCAGTTCGATCCTGGCACCAGCAGACAGAAATCTTTCTACTTTTACAGTATCCAAGCAGTTTCCAAGGTTTGTGAAACCCTGGAATAATTGTATTAATGTAGCAGGAGATAAATAAATAATAGTATTTATCACTACACAACTATGTTCTGTTATTCTGCAAGTTTTAATTGAACACGCCTCATATCTCTAATACTCTGCAAATATCTAACAGAAAATACATCTATTCACATCTCGTTGAGTTCAAATAAGTTGAAGATACTGGAAGATAATAAGCCAAAAATGTAACTGTACATTTTGTACATTAAAAAGTACACATTGATATCCTCGCATGTAAGCACTTTAACCGCCGTTAAACAACACAGCAGTCTCCAGATAATTGAATAGCTCTGATCATGACAGAAAGTGTCCCATTATTAATGAATATTCCAGCATGCACTTGTATGCACATCAATAAGACTGACACGACAGTGCTAAACCTATTTTTTATTGGTCAAAAGGTCTGACCTCATATTTGACCACATGTATTTTCGTGGTTTATTTCAGATGTGAAAAATGTGTGTGAAAATTAAGTGACCGGTTGCTTTACTTCCCAGGGAGTCCTCATGCCTGTGGTTTATTCTGGTTCTCCCTTGTACTTTCGCTGTCACAGTTAATCCTATGTTAGTCACTGCAGAAACTCTGCTCAAAATATACTGTACATTCACCTTATACATTATGTGACTGTGAACATACCTAACTGCTCTCTCTCTCTCTCTCTCTCTCTCTCTCTCTCTCTCCCCCCACATGGTGCTCCTGAGTTTCTAGTGATCCAGACCCCCTCTTCAGATTCATCCTGGTGCGCTGTTTCTCGTAGGAGATCTCGTCACATGGGCGCCTCTCGCTCACTGATGAGGACAGTCCCCTGTGGTCTGGTGATTGGGGATGGTTCCACTTGACCATGAAGATGGTCTTAGACTCGGCTGATGCAGACAGTTGTTCTCTGATGATTTGTGACTGCAGTTGCTCCATAGTTCTGAAATTCCCACAAGTAGTTTTGTACCTGAGCCTCCAATAACAAAAGTGGACTTCATATTAACGTAACACCTTTGATGTTATACCTTTATCACCCAAAGGAAGATGGGTTCCTTGTTGAGTCTGGTTTCTTTCAAGGAGTCTTCCTATTTTCATCTCAGGGAGTTTTTCCTTGCCACCAATCACCCTCAGTTTGCTCATCAGGGAAAATCTGATAATTATTCTTTATACAAATGTATACATATTCCATCAAACTCCATTTTCATAACGAGACTCCGTAAAGTTGCTTTGAGGCAATGACCATTGTTAAAAGCGCTATATAAATAAAGCTGATCTGCACTGAAAATGTGAATGACAGCAAAATAGCACTCCACTAGTTGTTTTCATCTCTCTCTCTCTCTCTCCCCCTCCTGCTGGAACCACACCACAGTATTTTCTGAGGTAGTAACATTTCCGTCCTCATAATATAATACTCGTGACAGAGAAAGAAAATCTCAATTTTGGGATTGTTGAAATCAATATATAATCCATTCTAGATCGACAGGTTTTCAGGAGAAGCTGCCAAGCTGCTTGGTTATCTCCAGAAAGCAAGGCCAGGCTCACTCATTACTCCAGCTGCCTGAGAGACACCTGATTGGCGGCAGCTGACAGTCAGTGAAGCGATAAGACTGCACACTGGGCGCCACATGCATTGTTTCTCCAATCATGACTGGCACAGGGTTGATCCCCTGATAAGGACATCGTCAGTATGTTGAATAACATGCTAGCACACTGGGTGAAGTTAAACAGCTGAACAGGCTTGCATTTGTGTTTATTGGTAAATGAATCAATGTGGCTTTTGGTGGATGAGAAAGGGGTCTTAGGGATGGTGTGAGTATCTATCATTTCCACCTGGTGACTATGGCACTGCAAGGTCACCACTGATAGCTCAGAAAAGGTAATCACTAAAGAAGCGTGGACGAGGAGACAACAGCAATCTATAGAGGACGTAAATCATTCTCTCAAAAGATACAGCAGTGGCCCTGACTGTAAAGGTCTGATTTACAACTCGACTGCAATTTAAAAGCCATAAAGCAACACAAACATGACATGATACATATTCCTCCTGGGATTTGAATTTGGAGTAATTAGCATCATTAATGTTGGAACTATTTTAAATAAAAAGCGATGATGGTGGTATACAGTAGTCTCATTCTATATATATATATATATATATATATATATATAGATATAGATAGATAGATAGATAGATAGATAGATAGATGTGTTGTTTTTATGTCTTTTAAATTGCAGAGTCGACACAGTGTTTGTATAAATGCCAGTTGATGAATGACATTCTCCAAATAGATAATGCAATTACACGAACATTTTGGAGTAAATTTGAAACTGGGGACACTCATGTAGCTTCTAAGATAATTACTCTTCATCAGTCAAAAGTTAGGCAGAACATGGCCTTCTGCATGAAGCATAAAAACAAGTACTTGTTTGGAAGTATTTTTACAACGTGTACATGAAGCACTGCTCCATGAGACTCCAGACTTTGCAATTAAACCCAATTCGCAGAGGAGCCTGGCAGAGTAACTAATTAGTCAGCGTAGAGGTGTTTTTAATGAACAAAGCCACTTCATCCGTTTAAAAGGAGATGCCTCATATAAACACACTTTCTGATTAGCTTCAATTAAGTGCAACAATACATGATGCTCTTTTTTCATGCAAATGACTTCCCATTGCTCATACATGCAAAATCTATTGAGAGGCTACACGATTTTGTTTACTTCCTTTTCCCTTATTGCTGTAAGGAAATAAAGTCCTCTAATCTTGATCTGTCATGGCTAACTCGTTGTTACAAAGAAGCATCATCAGTGAAAACAAGTATCGTTTTTAGTACGCTGCAGTGAAAAAAAAAAATATTTAAATCGCACCCATCTTGCCCAAATTCCATTTTCCTGTTCACGTCTTCATATTTTTTTTACATTTATTCTCGCACATAAGTAGAATGGTTGACAGCTTTGATTTCTTGCTTTAGTCAAGTAAGAATATATAAACCTTCTAAAATGCTGAAGGTGCTCCGTCGCCATGGTGTATGGGCTTAGCCAGCAAAATAATGCACAGAAATAGGCATATATTGAATCGAATTTGATTTAATGTGAAAATAGAGCTTTTGGAAGAACCTTTTTTTCCATTTGAGTTTCCCAGAATTGGCACAAACCTGTGCAATGAATAACGAGGAGCTGAGAAGAAGAGATTGCTGTGGGGGGAAAAAATGGGTGCGGAGTGGGGGTTATCTCAAGTCACACTGCTTTCAGCTTGGATGTGCGCCAACACTGATGACAGATACAAGGCAATCAAGAGCAACTCATCAAACATGGGGGGGAAGCAAATCAGCAGGTACAGTGAGTAACACACTTGCACAATTAAACTACTGAGTCATACATTTAAACACTTGAAAAAAAAATTACATATTTCTTTGAAAAATGTTCATTTAATTTACTTCACATGATTTGTTAAAAGGTCAAAATCCCAGGTAGATAGTTATAAGATCATAGTATGTAAGCAGAGGAACCCAGTTGTAACACAATATTAAAGACAACCAACTCTGACCTGTTATAGATATTCATGAGGAAGGGGACACTGAATGGCATAGGGGACTTTTCAACCATAGCAACCAAAAGCAAAGAAAGCGTATCCAATTCCCTTCATCCGCCCACCCACCCATTCTGGTTATAACTTTCTCTTGGTCTGGAGTTTCCACCATGGCAACTAAAAGTAATTAAATTCATAGCTTCTGACCTTACCAGTCAGATATCCTCCCACTCTCTGGCTTCAACACCCCCTTAATCCCAATATTGAAGCTTATCTCGCAAATATGGTGATTGCAATGGCAGGTCATAAAATCCCTTTCATAAGAAGCTCTATGCAAATATGCAGTGATTATGTTATTGAAAGTAGGATGCTATCACAACAACAGTCATGCTGCTATCTGCAGGTTTCAGATAGGGAAACTGCTATGGTCCTTTAAGTGTACAGTATTTAGAGTTAACAAGAGCTGGAAACTGTTCTGATTTAGGTGACTGTCTTTAATCTCTTGCAATGATCCATCCTTCCATTTAATGTGCAAATAGTAGATGACCCTTAAGGCTTAGCAGGTCATGACCCAGATGGTGTCACTATATGATAGGTTAAAGGGCAAGGGGTTGGGGGAGTACTTTAAGAACCTTACAGATCGACACAGAATAAAATAAAAAAAATAAAAAAAACCAGTCCTGTGTTAACACTAATTACAACTCGGCCATGCAAAGGAAGTTGCAGTGAAATGTTTGTACCGCTTATCAATTAATTCTGCTTGGACCAGTCAAATACTAGCCACATTATTCACTTTACCAGTCAGTGGTCTTAATGTTATGGTGAATCATTGTATATGTGTATTTACATATCAAAATATTATTGGAGGTGAACTTTCCTGAAACAGGATTGAGAGGGTTACAAGAGAGGAAAGGAAATGCATTATCAGGTCCCGGCATAAACCAATTCATCATTCCATTACACAGTACATTTCCATATCTAAACCCACACCTCCACTATTAGCAGTACAGAGAAGGAAAAACTCCATCACTGCAGCAAAGGCCAAATCAAATACAAATATGAGCATATAATGTAACCTTCGGCCAGAGGAAGCCTATTAGAGTATCTTTTTCCTTCTCTCTCTGCATTCATTAACTTCTACCATTTACCGGCAAGACAGTGCAAGTCATTAAAAATGAATTCATCTCAATTAGGTGATGCATTAACAATATCCCAGATGAGGTATTTCGGAAGCTCCCTCTCTCTATCCAAGCCTCTGACACACAGAAAAACCTGGCATAGCAACCTAATGATGTGCTCATGCCACAGATGGCGAATGTGTAGGCTCTTAGCACTGATGGAATAATTAAAGAATAAAAACACAAGCCCGTTCTCCTTCCCTGACACTTTTAATTTTTGTGTGTAAAATGCATCAGTATAAGCCTCATCTAAAAATAACCTCTGCAACACTTCAGTTGTCCGTGCTTTCTCGAAAGGTGGTTTCCTAATTACGAAGAAAATAGGAAGGTGGATATGTCCTGAGGCGAGACTTGGGCCTTAGACTTAATTCAGGTCATGTTGGCAGGATGGTGGGTTGCTCCTGTAAGCTCATTACTACTCAGGCTATGTGCAGGTCGCCAGCCTGGGATCGAGGCAAGTCACCTAACAGGGCGAAACAGCATACTGTCAGCATTGACTTCCCTTCCTCATAAGTGGGAATTTGTAGCGGGTGGCAGAGAAGGAATTTGGCGGCTCATAGTAAGCTAAAGGGACCAGTACTTTGGTGAAATGCTTTGCCTGTGATGCTGGAGGCATTGATTTTGATCTTAATGTGCCTGCATGTTTTCTAGTAGCCCTGAGAAAGCACTTTCTCTTTCTCCTACTCCATGTCTCCATGTCTGACAGCCCCATCAGTCATTGCTCACTATCATATCTAAAAGGAGAAGGCTGACACTTCTCCTTTAGAGTCCTGGAATGATGTATGATGCATATAACTCCCTATCCCATATTTTTTTTGTAAAAGTGGCAATGCAATCACAGCATTCTTTCAGCAATCAGGTCATGATCCCTGTTGATTCACTGCAAACACATTGTTTCAGTGACATTAATAAGAAATTGTGCAAGGCTATGATACTGTACCACATATGAAAAATGAGGATTTGAAAAAAGGAAAATTTCTATTTTATGGGTTTTGTGATTTATTTGATTGCTTTGTTAACCCTGATAAGTACAGACTCAGTGCGGTGCCTACATGCTATGGTTGGTCTAACTACTGAATGAGAATACACACAGACTTCAAAGAGAAAGTCACTTTTTTCCTACAGAACAGAGCTTACGCAAAGCACTGCAGGACATTACATGGCAAGCTTTATGGCTTTTAAGATTATATTACTGATCTCTGAACAGGGATGGAATATTTTTTCCTGATGCGCTGTTGGATTCTCTATATAAATACCCCTTGTGAAGATAAGAGCACTGCTACATAGATGAGTGGGTACACTCATTTGCAGATCTGAAAACAGAACCATACAACTGTCTATGACTAATAATGCCAGATTCAACATTAGTATGGTGGGAGATGACAATGAATATCTCTAATAATCTCTCTCTCTCATGCTGCTCTTGAAACTCCAGTGATTCTAACCACCAAGAACTGCCTGATCAATCCTGTGCCCTACTTCTGGTTGTTCTGGAAACTAGTCCCTGGCACAGCTGATGATGGCCCTATATGAACTGCCTAAACACTTAAACACCATAAAGATGGCTTTAGACTGCAATTGATACAAAACGTTTTGCTACAACAGCTTAGGAATTCAATTGTATGAAAGCTTTAGCACTGGAATTGCCATGAACAGTTTTGATAGAGTCTCCAGCAGTGAACATTTGATAGACTTTCTACCTGTGTGCTTTCTTTGCTTACATACAGTACTCAATACCATACTTTTGAGAAAAATCAACCCTTGATAACTTGAAAATTAAATACAGTAAACACATTTAACCTGCTGGCTTCCAAAATGTACTTGCCTTTTCATGGTTAAATTTTCCATCATGCTCGACATTTTCTTTTACAGTTCTCAATACTACAAGACTGCATGTTGTTTGCAGTGCCACTGGCATTTAGCCTTTGCTTCATCTCTACATACAGAGGGTAGTGCAGCAGCACTTTAGTCCTTTAGTGTGTCCAACTCTCTCACCTCCTGATCTGTACACTCTTCATAATTTTTAACCTATCACCTCCATCATGTTCATTTTCTCATAAATAACTATCTAGCTAAACTGATTTTTTTTTTTTTCGTAACTCGGTGCAGTTGCATTGTATAGTTGTGTTGCACTGTAACATTTCTACATTGTTATACACTCTTATTCTCATTAATATGACATTAACCATCTATGAAAAAAAATAGTGAGCGTGAAAAGAAGTGTTTGTTGTTTTGTTTTTAGGCTTAAAAACATATTTTTATTTCTCCTAATAAACACTATAGTAACTGCACTAACAGTGGTCCCGTATGATTTTATAAACAACAATCTTCTGACAAGATTAACTTTTTGGGTAGAGCACATGTTGGGGCTTACTCTGGTTGAACCATCTCTACCATTCAGTTGAGGGATGCTATGCTGACAAGTTCCACTAGATGACACAGTGTCTTTACACAGTATGGATTTCTAATTGATTTATTTTTAAGTGACTATTTTGTCAATTTATTGATCATTTACTTTAACGCGATATCTCAACCATTTGGCAGAAGCCTATATTGGGTTCCAAAAATCATTTTTGTAGTAACAACAACAGCAACAATAGTAATAATTATATATTGTCTAACAAACAGCAAATATGCAGCAGAACCACTAAGAACATTTCAATATAAATATACAGTATTTGATATTTCCAGTTAGTTTTCACACTTCATTACAATCCACATTTAAAATATTTCCTTAACTTGTGTTCAGATTCGTTGCAGTTTTTTTTCTTTCTATGTTATAAACATAGAATATAATAAATAAAAATATAATACATTCTTTTAAATTAAATCCTTGCATGTAAGATTACACGGTATATAAGATAAACATCAGCTGACAATCTAAACTATTAGTTTGCCAATAAACAGAAGGAGATATTACACATTATGTGGAATCATTTTCTTATTCAAATATCCATTTTGTCCAAAATTCTTAAGCAGTTTTCTGAATTTATTTTAATTAAAGGTTTTCTTATATTTTACTGAGTAATTCTGAGGAGGTAAATCTGATGTGTTTGTGCTTTTTTCCCCTTTTTGGACAGGGTACAATGGTGAGACAATAGTGTTTATGCATGTCATTTCCTTCCATATGCTAATGCGGTATGCTAATCAGCACCTACAGAGCCTATAATTGGTGATAAGCCTCACTGCTGTGCCTCACTGTTAAGACAATGTGCATCGGCTTAACTGCATCTTATGCTAAGTATTTCAAGTCAAGAAACATGCGCAAGACATTTCTTCGTAAATTAAGCCTTCGTAAAATAAGTCTGACTGAAATTCACATTACAGTGGAACCTTGGATTACGAGCATAATTCGTTCCGGAAGCTAATTCCATAAAAAATAATGGAAACTCAAATTATTCGTTCCACTGCCCAAAAAAATAAATACATAAAAATAATTAACACAAAATATTAAGTAAAAATAAAACAAATTAACCTGCACTTTAC
>JAQMYL010000012.1:21883424-21897003 GCA_030014365.1 Clarias pachynema
GTGTGTGTGTGTGTGTGTGTGTGTGTGTGTGTGTGTGTGTGTGTGTGTGTGTGTGTGTATGTGTGTCTGTGAGTGCTCAAAGACAATAATTTTATTACATACTCCTGAAACTGATCTGATTATGCCACTATAAATGTACTGTACATCTATTACTGTGTGGGATGCCATAAACATAGCAACATGCAAAGATACTGTACAATGATAAAAAGTAGTTTGATTAGGATGTGCTATAATAGACCATCAGTGACATCAGATACTGGGACAGAACTACATAGAGCTGCAAGGAACATGACAAATTAAAGCACCAGCTATCCTTGCTGTAGATGTGGAGGACGGGTATGACAGCATGCAATAGACAGGTCTGTATCTGTTTCAAATACACAGAGATGCAGACTGAGAAACACATGCACACGCTCCAGCATTCATCTGCCAGACGGCTACCTGTGGAGCGTCGTACTGTTCCTCCTGTCACTCGTCTCGTAGCAGTCTCAGAGGTACTTCCCTCCCCAAAAAACACATTTAAGCTCACACACACACACACACACACACACACACACACACACACACACACACACCTTGGCAGCTTTGCACAGTTAAGCCCACCCTTACCACATTTCCTGTCACCCACTGATCATGAAGGACAACAATCTACCATGCAACACCTCCCACCAGACCTCCTGCACCTTAAATATGAATTATTTAAAGCTTCTACTGAAAATAGAACAAATGTACAGTCACATATTTTGGATAACTTTTAAATAACCAGTAGGTTGTCATAATGTGTTATGTGTGGTTCTGCAAGCACATTCAGTAGAAACCCAGAAAAATAAATCATGCATCAGGAAAAAAGAAAGATGAATCCAGCTGATTGGCACTGTGGGTATGAGTAATGCATGAAAAGAGGGATGTTATTCAAAAACAATTGAAAAAAAAAGAAAAGAAAGAAAACAAGGATATTCTTTTGTGTTTTCTAACCCACTTTCTAACCCCCACCTTGTGCCCAGAGTGTATATATGCTGTCTGGCCAAAGAAAAAAAAACAAACAAAAAAAAAACACCTCACCACCTGGATTTAACTAAGCAACTACCTAAAAACCTTCCATTATATAAGTACTGCACTGATTAATATCCGGCAAAAAGTTATTTATGTGAAAAGACCCATCATGTGGTCATGGGAATGATGTTACTCTGTTTGCAAAGCTTAAAAGTATTGCTCTGCATCAAGGAGATTGTTGAAACTACTAAAACTGGTTTAAGAACTGTCCAACGCATTATTAAAACCTGGAATGATAGTGGTGGACCACTGTCAGCTTTGCAAACAGAGTAACATCATTCCCATGACCACATGATGGGTCTTTTCACATAAATAACTTTGTCAGGTTCTTAAACCTTCTACTGAAGATTGAACCTTCTTCTATGAAGAAATATGGGAAGAAAACATTTACATTTGGCAGACAGCCTTATTAGCCTTATTAGAAGCATTAAATTGCTAAGGAGCATAAAGAATGGACTGTGGAGCAGTGGGGGGGGGGGGGGGGGCTAGGCAGGGGGTCTAATGAGTCCAGATTTACCCTGATTCAGTGTGATGGGTGCATCAGGGTAAAGAAGAGAGGCAGTTTGAAGTGATACACCCATTATGCCTAGTGCCCACCTCACAAGCCTGTGGGGGGCAGCGTTATGATCCCCAGTGTGATGTGCTCAAAAATGAGGTCAGCTGATAACCTAAATATACTGAATGACCATGCTTTTCCTAGCCTCAATGGATTTTTTTTCATCCCTGATGTCATGAGTATATTCCAAAATGACAATGCCAGAATTCATCTGGTGCAAATTGTGAAAGAGTAGTTCCGGGAGCATGAGAAATCATTTTTCAGATATGGATTGGCCACCAGCACTGACGCCTTGCACACCCAGGGTCTGGGTTCTAATCCTGGCCAGGTTCGATTCCCACCTCTAGGTGCATTGAGTTTGTTTGTTTTCCCCATGCTTGGTGGGTTTCCTCCATGTACTCCGGTTTCCTCCCACAGTCCAAAGACATGCAGATTAGACTAATTGGCATTCCCAAATTGCCCATAGGGTGTTGAGTGTGTGTATATGTGTGTGTGCCCTGCGATGGATTGATACCCTCTCCAGGGTGTACCTTACCATGTCTCCTAAGTCTACTGGGATAGGCTTCAGACCTCGTCTGATCCTCCTATAGACCTGATTGAGAATGTTTCGGCTGTGCTGAAGAAGGCTTTATGCAACGGTCCGACTATTCCATCATCAATATAAGATATACGATGCGATGCAATACAATACAAGATTTTAAACAAAGATTCTAATTATTACAAAGGCTTTCAGATATCAATAATACTCCAGTTTAAACAAAACTGTCTGATAAACCAAATGCTACTAAATTAAAATGAAATTGCATCATATCATGTCAAATTTAAATGTATGGTGAAATATCGGAGCATTGCCTTATGAACCGAAATCAAATTGTATCATCACAGTTTTAGTGATATTGTCAAACCTCTGCAGTACGCCCTGAGTAGTACTGTCAAATATTAATGTGCTGCCTTATAAATAAAATTGTATTGTATGGAAGCCTGTGGTTTACTCACTTTGTTAAATAATGCCATGAGTACAAAACTAAAGTAGAACTTAGTTTTTCTCCTAGAATTTGTAAAGTGCCAACAAATCCCCTCTGCATACGAATATAAATGTCTAAGGTGGGCAGAAATTGTCTGAGACAGCACCCATCCATCAACAGACTGGCCAGCTCACTCCTAATCCTTTCAGTATTAGAGTCTGAACAGGTGGAGGACACTAACATAGCAGCAAATCATTTACCTCACATCACAGTCTTCTCACCAGCCAAAACCACAGCGCTTAATAATAAAGCCTAAAAAACAAATTAATTCTGCATGATGGAACAGTGGCAGATTCATGTGTCCAGGTGTTCAAATAATTCTAAATATTAAAAGAGACACACATTTAGTGATGGTTTAATCTAAAATGACAAAAACAGACACCTCATACCCAAAGCAGCATTGACATTAAGAAACATATTTTTAACATTGTAACTTCAAATGTTTATTCACATCAAGAGACGATTAATGTGTTGGTTCTGTGGAAGAATCGACTGATCGTTCCTGGATATCATCCTCGTGATAAAGGGATTTAATAGGCTGGCTTGTAATCGTCTAAGCACTGCAATGGAATAATGACCATTAAGGAGCTTTCACCATCCTGTAAAAGATGGCAACCACTGTCACTGAGTAAAGCGAAAGCATTGCTTCAACATTTGGCATAAATTGGGCATAAAGAATACACCTTCCATTTTGCTCCAGCTAAGACTCTGACACTTTGGCATGAGCTGTTTTATCTCTGATACACAATGCAACATGCTGGCTATTAGTGGGAAGACATCCCTTCATAGCAGCAATCTTTCTGTAGGGTTAAACAATTCATTAGGTCTCTTGTTACCAGACAGGAAAGAAAAGCGAGCATGTGTGTGTGCATGAATTGAAATGAATCTTTTTGTATTAGGAAACTTTTGGTATACCGTATGTGCTCATGGCAAACTCACCACCTTTCAGATGTTAATACCTTCCAAATATACAGTACAGTATTTACAGTCAACGGTATATTATTGCTTAGATGTCTCAACTTGAAGCCTTTCTAATCAATATCTAGAGCAGGATAGTTAAACTCAAACTCCAACAAGGCCACATCATTATTTTTAGGCAATACTTTGTTATCTATTTTATTGATTAACCATATAAAATATTCCTGAAATAAAATACGAAATATATTTCCAGGGCAAAGATGAAACCTTACAGAAACTATTCCGCATAAATCAGCTATTATGTTCTGACATTTATTAAACCAATTATTAAAAAAAAAAATACTGTATATATAACTTTTTCCAAATTTTGAAACTATATACTGTAACATTGCAAAACATGTTTAAGAAGAAGGCATTGCTATGCTCCCATATTTGCCCTCCAGTACCTGTTCTCTTTCATTACAATTTTGGTGGTCTCGACACAGTGTTATACTGGGATATGGAGCGAATTAAGAGCCAACATCAACTGAAAGTTTTTTAGTAACCAGTCTTTCTTGTATCAAGAGCATCAGACAGGCATGGATTTTAACTAGTATTTCAGCCATGTGCGATGTGAGCCTCCTGCACTTAGTTTTTTCTGCAATTGTTTTTTTTAAACCAAGTGCAGAAAAACGCTACACTGAGTCTGGTGTGAATGATAGATGGTGTAAAAAATGTTGACACAGTCTGTTTCAGTGTTATTTCTTGGCATGTCCAGACAGGGCGAATTAAACAGGGCAGTGGGGCAGGTTTGGTCAGCTCTCTTGACTTTGACACATATGATCTAGTGAAAATAACCCCCCTGACACCTCTTGAAGATTCTCTGAAATCTTTTCAAACTATTACAATACCCGACATTATAATCTGACAGTTTAAAAAAGTCACTTAAAAAAAAAAGTCACACTATGCCTGTTGAAGAATACCAATATCAAAATAGAATATTAATATATGTTACAGTTTCTCTCGTCATATTAGACATTTTTTAATATGAGTGCTGTTCAATTCTTCATTCTGACTGTTCAGAATGTGCTGATTTTATTTGTTACATATACATTACTACACAGTGAAATTGTCTTTGCATAACTGGGGTCAGACATGATACAGTGCCCCTGGAACAGAGCGGGTTAAGGAATTGCTCAAAGGGGACTGGCACTGCAGTAGCTAGGCAGTATGGGGTGTGACAACCCACCAACAGCGGGGCTTGAACCCGGATCCTCAGATCCCCAAACCAACAATCTGAAGCCTTAGCCACCTGAGCTACCACTCCCCTAAAATTACTTCCCTGACCGGAAATCAAACCCGGGCAGTGACGGTGAGAGCACGGAATCCTAGCCACTAGACCACCAGCGTTTATTGCTATGACAGTAGCTCTGACAATAGTGCCAGCTGCAAGGCAAACGTCTATATTTATACAGAAGTTAGTTCCGACTGAGTTATCTGATTGGACACGAGTCATTCCATGTGTGGTGATAAGAAACTGTAAAAGCACTTGGACGTTCAGTATACTGTATGTATCACCCCGTGTCACAGGTGTTCTAATAACTGTCAATTACTGTCAGTCGCAGCATGGGTAAGAGTAGGTCAGTACAGTCCACAGTACTGAGAAGAGAGCAGCTGCCTCCAAAACCCACATTTTAGATGAGTTACAGAAGCACTAAGAAGAACCAAGTTGAAAGATGAAGAGAAACATATGGGATATTTTATTCTTTTCACCTTTTGGCTGCATAGTACCAGTAAGAATTTAAAACTACTTCACCCCTGTTAATTACACTAACTGTAAGTCACTAACTGTCGATCACCAGCTCTGCCATGCCACAGTTAGTTAGTTCCACCAGGCACAGAAGGATGTGAGTTGTTGGGGCAAATTAACTGGTTGAATGAACAAACAAATTAGAAACTGTTAATAATGAATGGTGTTTGTGGAACTGTCGAATAGAAGCAATATCACATTCGAGGTTGTGTTCTTGTATGGGATATCATTAGGCCTGTGATGCCTTTGGCACTTGGGCTTCAACCTTGTGGCCAGCCGTGCTGGTACAGTATTCATCACACCAACACGTCCTTGAGTGTATTAGATACAGATATTGTAATTTCTACCATATACAACTGGTACAGTACTACGTGAAACAAAACAGCATTCCCCTAGGATGATGGTGCTACACAAAACAGAAATGAATTACATGAGACTACATGTATGTAATACATTAGACAACCGCATACTGTATGACAAAGTGCACATGTGCAGACCTGTGTAAACGGAGCAAGACAGTACACTCTCACACATTCTCTATACTGCTCATTCTTTCCAGGGTCATGGGAGGCCTGGACCCGATTCCCGACACGAGGCGGGGTAAACCCTGGATGAGGTGCCAATCCATCACACTCTCATACACAACACAGTCAATTTAGATATGCCGCTTAGCCTAATTTACATGTCTTTGGACTGTTGGAGGAAACTGGAGCACAAAGCAGAAATCCATCAAGCACTGGGTGAACATCCAAACTCCATACACACAGACCCCAACTCAACTCGAACCCTCGACACTGGCAGTGCAAGTGCTTTCCATTACACCACTGAGCCATCCAAGGTACATTTAAAGTACTACTAAAAAGGACAGTGCATTGAAACATTTATGGAATCAGTGTCCGTAGGTCTTCCACCAAGATAGGGTCTTCAGAACAGAAGTAATTGAGCTTTCTGGCTCCTCAGTCTGCACAAGCTTAACCTGCATTTTATTTTTTTTCTCACTGGCTTCGAGAGAGAGACTGTTCACAGCTGCCATAAGGTAAGTGATAACAGAAACTAAAACTGTCTCACAGGCGTTCCACAACATTAACTATACCAATAAACAGATAAAAAGAATGCCATGTCACACAACCCTATCACTGATTGTGCTCTGCCTTGTTTTATTCCTAACATATACAATCAAGATGAGGCTGTCATACATAAACCGTAGAAGCATGCTCTCTCAAGTAGACTGTTGCACAGGGCAGAAATAAAGGCACGACACCTGTGAAGATGTGCTTGGAGGAATCTGCACTTTGTGGTTTTGTGTGAAGAAAAAAAACAACCACCTGCTACCTACCGTGCCTCAGGATCTATCAACATCCAATTAACACTTTTCCCCCTTTTTCCGGAATGCGAAGCTGTGCATGTTTTTATTGGATGCTGAATACATCTTTAGATTTAAAATTGCATAGGAAAAAAAAAAATCAGACTTTAAGGCAATTCCAGTGGGTTAACATGGAGGAAAAGTGTGGCTGTGTAGATCGGAGTTTATAATGTAGCTAAATGACTCCATCTGGTGTTAGAGCTACGACAGCACACTTTTTTTTTATTAACACACCAGGTTCTGCACAGATATTAGCATAAAGGGATATAATCCACTTGTTTATAATACATACCCACACAACCATTAAAAAACATAAATACTTACAGAAAAAAAATATTTTATTTCCCTGGAGATAGAGGTGTGCAAAACATCACATTTGGAGTTTCAAGCCCAAGCAGAAATATTTTGTGAAAAGGAGCTTTGTGTGGGGTTTTTATTTATGCAAAGTGCATATTTATATTATAAATACCTGCAATCTTCAGTAATGCTTATGAGTTACTGCTTTCCACTCTGACTTACACTGCCAAAAAATAATATTGCTTAAACACATTTTCCCTTGAATAATCTTTGACATTTGCATTCCTATGTGGCAATGAGTCAATTCATATCATTACTGGATGTTCCTTTTTTGTGTGCATTTTCCCCCCTGTGTTAGTCATTTCCAGGCATGTTTTTTACTGTCCATTGTAGACAACAGCAAAAATGAGATTTCCGTCTCCACTGGGTTGTTCACCATATCAATAAATCTTCACTGGAGTTAGGTATTAACTGTACTATGAGCGTGATATGATTAATGATGAAACTGAGACCAGCTTTGCTAATGGTGTGTGAGTGCAGAGGTAATGCATGTGCAGCTGCAAGAATGTCTAAGCTTGATAACAAGCAGATTGTAATCAGCATACTGGTTGTTAATTAGCTGCAGTTAATTAGCAAAACTAGAAAATTTTAATCATTATGCACACGACTAAAAAAAAAAAAAAAAAAAAAAACAAGACCAAAATTAATCTTTATAAATAAGACCATTATCCTGAGAGCTATCACATTTGTAAGTACGTCACATACAGTACCAGACAAATTTTTGACACAAACTTGGATTTATTTTCTACATTCTAGAACTATTCTACGAAAACCGTCCCTGGAAAGAAAGACCTCTGCTGCAGAGGAGAAGTTCTTTTAGAGTTACCAGCCTCAAAATCACCAATTAACAGCACCACAGATTAGAGCCGTTATGAAGACATACAGAGCATAAGTAGAGGACACCTCAATGTCAACTGTTCAAATGAGATTAATGCATATTTTGGATTCCTTCAGTATTGCTTTACAAAGTAGAAGGAAAAATCAGGAAAAAACATGGGATTAAAAGGTGTGTTCAAACTTTTGACAATCATAGCAGGCAGTTAGTACTAGCCAGACATTGCATACCAGACACACAATATGATTACATATTCTCTAAAATCAATTGATCCTTAAGCACCTGCAAATACTCATACACACTTGGGACCTGTACAACTGACTTTGCTTCTGAACATTAACATTGTGAAAGTGTGAACCAGGCATGCATGCCATAAAGGATGTCAAGAACATTTTTGCTCTGCTAAGTGCATTTTAATGACACTCCTCAGTATGCAATCAGCAGAATGGAAGATAATCCTCTGGTTTAGTTCTGTTTGATCTGCAGAACATGGCCAAGCTGCAGGAGGAGACCACAATTTCCCCTAATACCCTTAAGCACCTGCCATATCTAAACTGCTTATCCCAATCTTTAACATGTGAATTTTGACAAGGGCACACTGTGCATGCTTGGCCAGGCTATGAAAATAAGATACAATTTGCAATATCACCAACAACACCGGTCTGAAGCAATGAACTGGTATTAGGCTGGTTTTGGCATATAACAGGACAAACGTCAAGAAATGACATACTGTATTAAGAATCACTGCCACAACATTCAGGACATCTAACAAGATCATAACTTAATGCTAGTATGGAAAACTGCAAACCAACCTTCAAAGCAGAACTACCAAGTAAACCTTCCATTACAGATGTAAACTTATATAACCCTACCCCTTTATGTGCCTTAAAACTATTGTGCATCCATATGTGCAGGATCAGAAAAACAAACTAAATTATTTGTCATGTTTCACTCTGCCCAATCAAAATTTTGAAATTCGAACATTCTGTGACTCATAGTAAAGCTTGCATTCCACAACCCCCGCCCCCGTTCTTCTGTTTATCAAATAAACCAAGAAAGTCTGGCCCTCAATACTCATCTCCCGCTCATATGCTGCAGTAGCTGGAAAAATTTGTATTGTGCATCATCAGGGCTCCAGTTTATGTACAATGTGGTGTATTTATACAATAAATTTGGCCAAAACAAGTTTTTTTCCTTTCATGTAATCATACAAAGTGGCCCAAGTAACAGTTTTCCTTCTTTAAATCCTAGGAATTATTAAAATCATTAAGAGAGCCACCAGTTTGCATTTTTTACTTTCGACAATATTTTCTCCTTTAAAAAACTAAATGGGTTTCCTTAAACTAAAAGGGCAGATATTTGCTTCAATTAAGATTCATACCCAAGTTTATAAGAAACCTTTATATCTGATTAATGTATTGCAACATCAGAGGTGGAAGGTAACTGAGTACATTTACTTAATTACTGTACTTAAGTACATATTTTACATATCTGTACTTGAGTAGTTTTACTAAAAGATATGTTTTTTATGTTCACTTTACTCAAAAGGATAAATATATGTACTTTTACTTAATTTCTGCATGTTGCTGTTACTAAATGATAATGGTGTATAGCAAGAGGTGTTTGAAATCAGAAGCAGAGCTGCAGACAGCAACAAAATAGCTAGATTTTACAGTGAAAAAACTACTGTAAGCTAATACACACCCTGTACATTTAATACTTCGTAAATTTGTGGTAAATTTGAAGGTGAGTATTTCTGTGCATTTACTCAAGTACACAGGTAAATGGATAACTTCTACTTTTACCTGACCAATATTTGCCCAAGGGAATCTCTAGTTTTACTCAAGTACAGGATTTGTGTACTTAGTCCACTTTTGAGCAACATTAAAGAGATGTAAGCACCAAATCAGACTCATTGTCAAATTATATATTTTTGCCAACTGCTAAAGAAATAAAGACTGCAAAGAAAAAAGTAAACAAGATTTGTAAAGCACACCTGCTACAGTATTTAATTGCTTTGTAGAGAATTCTAGTAAAAGACTAACAAGTACTCCTATACAGTAGCTACAGTATGAACACTTTAAACAGGAAAGGAGTTAACTGACAAACTCTACAGCAGGGTATATCTACAGTAGGGTAGCAAATCAAAAATCTGCCCTATGGATTTTTTTAAAATGTGGAAAAAACAAACAAACAAACAAACAGAAAACCAAAGTCACTCTACACAGAGCCAGGTGTTAAGGCAAGTGTGACAAACAGGATTTAACCATGCTGAATGAGTCAAATTTATACACGGTGTAAATGAGAATCAGGTGTGTAATCAGAAGGGACGAGTCAAAGGTAACCGAAGTGGGCGTGCCTGTTGGCAAGGGATTGTAAAAAGTGGGGCAGGCTATTCATAACACACAACCACATCCAAATGTGGGCAACAAACTAAGTTCAAATCTCATAGCGCTCTTTGTATGCATTTGAAGAGCTGATTTAATCATTGTTTATTTGCTAAATCAGATACAAGATATCCATTACAATCATGTATGTTTGTCAGAGAAAATCAGTTAGCGAACTGATTGATAAATAAAATGTTGACTATCATTCAACAGAAATCTGCAAAATCTCTAAGTTTCAGAAATCAAATTATCCTGCCTTAGATCAAAGTTAATAAATCTTATTCAATTTCTGTCATGGCTCATACGTCTCCTTTTATACATTGTGTTATGAGCTGAAAACAAAGTGGCTGTGTGCTTTCTAAAGATTGTTAGATTGTATTGTGTGATCTTGAAGCTTTTAGAAAACTTTGGAATGGTGAAGGGCACAACACAAAGGGAGATTGGGCAGAAGGGCATCTGCACTGAGAAATAAGGTTTTTGAGTCAGGCTTGTTTATGTACACTAGTATTTTCCAGTACATTTCTCTTCTGTAATAGTCTGTGCAGGATATTGAGGGAAATATTGTATTGTGGCCTATTTGTGTACTTTTAATTGAGTCACTTCTTAGATGTAAAGGATCAGAAAGAAATTCTGTTCCCCATTTACTCAGGGTCAGGTAAGAGTAGTTCAATTGCAATTGAATAAAAGTTTACTTCCAACAGTAAGGAAAACAAACAAAGGCATGCAAAGAATAAATGTGGAACAGGCATCAAGGTGCAAACAACATCTCAAAAATGATAAACAAGAACAGGGTTAAAACCAGAATGGCATAGACTTAAAATTAACAGGCACAATTAACCTTCTGGTGGCAAAAACACAAAGCATAATACTTCCCAAGTGGTAACATGAACCTTGAGTCGTTATATACAGTACTGTTTGTGTTCATGTAAGTCAGATGTTATCTGATGTCAGGAGAGTCTGCACATACAGTATGTAGTAGTCAAAAGGAATTTTTAATCGCAAAAACAATGTAGAAAAATGTAGAAATAGATATGAAATTTAAATAAGATTGAAATCAACTTTGAAATTTTAATATATATTTTTAAGATTTCTGCTGGGTTTTGCATGCAGAAAAGAAACATGTGTAGCAGTAAACATCCTCCAAATAAGTGTAGATGTTTCATGCTCAGGTGCAGGATGCTCCTTAATACTCAGTAGCTAATTTCCTTATAAAACTGCACCAATTTTATCTGAGGCTAAAGGGCCGTCAAAGCGTTGTCATGCAAAAAATATGTTTCTGCCAACACACACTTGGACAACTGGTGGAACTAGCTAACCATGACTTGCAGAGCTGCCGGCCAACAATTAGCAATCAACAGCTGGTGTAATTAACTGGAGTAAAAGCAGCTTTAAATTCTGGTACTATGTAGCCGAAAGGAAAGGAGAATAAACCATGGGTGTGGTGGACAGTCCTGAGAATTTACTAAATAAATTTACTTGATATTCCCACTTATCCCAATTTAGAAGCTAACTTCAAGTTCAGCTAACTTTCTGACAATCCCTTGTTCCATACACCAAGTAGTGCCCTCGATAAGGGGTTAAAAGTGGGTTTGGGGTTCAGCCTTGTTAGACGCTAGCTAACTTTTAGATTGCATTAGCCATGAATAAAACAGACAGTTCTGTGAGTAATTGTTATTGTGGAAGTTCAACATGACTTTTTAAAAATGTTATCTATGAAAAATATTATTTCACCCACCAGCCCGGGAACTGCCATAAACACCTATGAAAACAAAGCAAGAAAACATCTGCAGTTTTTAAACAAATTTGGAACAAAGAAATGTATGGCTGTATATCAGACAGTCAATTAAAGTCAAGTAACTAGAAAAAGTGTTTGCTTCCTTACTGATTTCTTTTTTTTTTTTTTTTTTGCATGTTTGTCACACTTTAATGTTTCAGATCATCAAGCAAATTTAAATATTAGTCAAAGATAACACAAGTAAACACATCATGCAATTTTTAAATGAAGTTTTTTGTTATTAAGGGAAAACTAAATCCAAAACTACATACTGTAATGTACAGTATGTGAAAAAGAGTTTGCAACACACCCCGTTAAAACATAACTCTGGTTTATCACACCTGAGGTTAATTTCTCTAGCCACACTCAGGCCTGGTTACTGCCACACCTGTTCGCAATCAAGAAATCACTTAAATAGGACCTGCATGACAAAGTGAAGTAGACCAAAAGGTCCTCAAAAGCTAGACATTATGCTGAGATCTGAAGAAGGAATGAGTCAGCTCTATGTTTTCGGACCTCCGGGGAAGCACAGTTGTTTGTGTTGAGAGGCGTGTCACGCGGGGTTACTCTCTCTCGATGGTGGCGTAGCACGTCGGACGGCGGGAGATTTGAAGGCGGCAGGCGGCAACTGGGCTGTGAATGGGCAAAAGATGGCAGAAGGTAGGAATGATACAGGAAGTGAAATGGAAGAGAGTGAGGAAGGACAAGAGAAGGAGGAAGAGTGGAAAACAGTACAAAGAAACAGGAAAGGAGTAAAACGCAAACATCCAAAACAACAGATAAGTGAAGTATCTAACTCGGAAGAAACTGATGCAGGACAAGGTAAAACAGGAATTGTAGGACAAAAAGAAGAATATAAAGTAATCCTGAAACTAACACAGGAAGGAGTGTCGTTTAGAGACTGGAACCCAATACAAATCACACAAACAATAACAACACTAATAGGAGATATTAAAAGTGGCAAAATATTAAGAAATGGCTCCCTATTAATAATGTGCAAGAACAAAGCTCAGCAAGGAAAAGCGAATACAATTAATGAAATTAAGGGGAAAAGAGTCAAAAGTGTGCAGAGAGAAGACAGAAGGGCCCGGGGAGTGATTACAGGGATACCAACAACAGTAACAATTGAAGAAATAAAGAAAAACATATCAGGAGGGAAAATAAATGAGATTAAAAGATTAAAAACCACAAGAAACGGGATGAGATGCGATAGCCTGTCAGTGATGATAAAATTTGAGGAAAGTAAAGTACCATACAGAGTATTCGTATCCGAACTAATAGGAATACAAATGGCACTTAAATGGGTGGAAAAGAATCACCAAGGAGAGACAATAATAGCAACATGACAACATGTCAGCCATAACCAGTCTAGAAACAGGAAACTCATGTAGACAGGACATCCTGTTTAATATATTGTGTGACAGGATATGTAAAACTCTTCCTACCTGTCTCTGGTTGGCCGGGTTTGATTGATTGTCCTATCATGGGCTAGCTACGACTATTTAAGCCGGTTGGTAAGGTG